>PVIW01004102.1:14671-28875 GCA_004026585.1 Noctilio leporinus | reverse complement strand
TTAGTTTTTTTCTGTAAAATAAAGTACACATTTTTCATTTTTACCAATAACTTTATTGATTTGGATATTTTGAGCATGTTGGGTATTTTCTGCATAGTATAACATTGATTGTTCTCAATTAATGCATCAATTTGATCATCCATCTGACTATGGAGCATCGTCCAGCAAGAAATCTCCAGCATGAAACTTCACAAACTGACACATTCAGTCAGTCATAGCACCTTCTCCATACATTGCACAAATCTTTGTGTGTGTGTGTGTGTGTGTGTGTGTATCTCAGTTGCATTTTTACCTTTCTTGAAATAATAAAGCATAATATGCCAAAAATGTTGTATATTTTCTTCCACCTTTAATATTAAAATGACTATACTAAAGTTTACCAATTTTGATGTTTTTTAAATGCACAGTGACATGACAGCTGTCATAATACAATCTAAGAATTGTTTCAAATGCAGTTGAAGACAACTAAGCACTAATAAGAGTCATCTTACAGAAAAACAAAAGCAAACTTTTTGGTTCAGAGACTCTTGTAGTAATTCCAGTGAGCAGTAAGGTAACTCAGAAAAAATAGTCATAGTAAGGTTAAAATTCTATATGGGTTTTAAAGGTGAGCTAATAGGATATCCTGACAAAGATTATTTGTTTGAGCAAACTTTAATCAACCCTAAACCATTTCCTAGGTCCAGCCATGCACTCCTTATAAAAACTAGGTTTAAAAAGAGCCCTGCTAACTCTGTTTAGCAAAAATCTCCCATCTTTGATATGTGATTACCCTCAATATCTGATCCATATTCCTCACTCTCCACCCTTGTATCTGCTCATTCTGGTCAGCCCTCAGCAGAAATTCTGTTAGGTTGGTTTAGCCAGAATACCCACTACACTTAAAATCTTTTCATCCGTCAATTCCCTTGTTCCTTGGTTATAAATCTCTACTTGTCCTTATCAGATTTGAAACAGAGTCTAGTTTTATATTGGGGCCTCTTTCTCTTATTGCTGTAAACTTAAATAAAATTTGTCTTCACTTCTTTTCTTTTTTTTTTTTTTAAGATTTTATTCATTATTTTTTAGAGAGAAGGGCAAAGAGGGAGGAAGAAAGGGAGAGAAACATCAATGTATGGCTGCCTTTTACCTGTCTCCAGCTGGAGACCCGGCTTGCAACCTAGTTATGTTCCCTGACTGGGAATCGAACCAGCGACTTTTGGGTTCATAGGTTGGCACCTATTCACTGAGCCACATCAGCCAGGGCCTGCCTTTACCTCTTTACCCTCTGTCTGTCCCTGGTTGTCTTTGACCTTTCCAGTGCGAGAGGGAGAAAAGTTCAAGGTTCCTGAATTAAGCAACCGGAGAGATGGAGTAGCCCTGAGGTGAAAAACAGATGCTGGGGTGGAGCAGATTTAAGTTTGAACTAGCTCAAACACACATTTTTTCTTTTTTCTTTTTTCCTTTTGGTAGGTTTAACACTCTTCTCATTGCCTTACTTTTCTTATTGCTACCCAGCAAGTGCTCCATCTGTCACTGATATTTATCAGTCGTCCTAACAAAATGTCCTTTTAGAGCTGAAGCTTTTCAAATGTCTGGGAGGGATGTAATCAGCCCACTCCACCTCTAATTAGGAATGTCCCTGGAGTCACATCCTGCTATATATTTTTGTTCAGTAATATTGTAACTGTCCATCACATCAACTATACATGAAAATAGTTACAAACATTAAAATTAATGGATAGTTATTGCTAATAGACAAGGCACTGTGATATATGCTTATGAAATATATCAGCAATCACATACAATTACATTTTTAAAATATTATCAAGTAGGCTTTCCTTAGAGCAGCATAATTATTATTTCACTATTTTCCCCTGACATGATGATTTTAGGATTGCATAGATGAGAACACTACTAAATAGAACAAATCCTGTGATACACTAAGAACCAACTGTCAAGTATGAAATCTGAGTTTTCTAAGAAGTTATTCCTCTTGTTACTTATACCATTGCATAAATGTGACAAATAAGAGGAAAATAAACAGCCTGTCTCTAAGAAAAACTTGTATAATATAAGGGCAGTGGGGAAAAAATCCATCTGATTATTTGATCATTTTCTGAAATTTAGAGTATCAAGGTAGACTGTGCAATAAATCACTGGGGTAAAACAAAGTGCACCTAGTTATAAATTTATTGCTTGTAAAATTAGGATTGGTCAGTTGAAGATTTAAATGGCAGTTAGCCATTGGAAAGTAACCTGATGTAGCAGAAATTTTCTTCCCATGAAAGAAAAAATATGTTTATAGGTGTCCTGCAAACATTTGAGACCAGGTAGGTTCACTTGGGATTTGAACAGATGGAAGAAAATACACGGAACTGTCAGGAGGTCTGATGTGTCTTGATTGCATCTGCTGGGGTGATCTGTGTGCTCCAACAAGAGCAATCCAGCTCACTAGAGGGAAGTCCTGACTTCCTCATGTACTAAATGCAAACAAAGCCAGCTGCGTGCCAGAATATGACATTACCATTACATAACAAAAAGTGTTTCTGTGCAGGCGGGCATTTAGTCTTGGTTACATAAACATTGCTGAGTCATTCCTGTCCCCATTGGATTGAGAGAGCCTGACTGACTCTATTTTCCCCACAACAGCGAAACTAAGATCCTGAGAAGCAGAGCCATTCAGCTAATAGCGTGGGAACTAAGGTCACTGAAGCTGGCCTCTAATTTGTGTTGCCTGTTGCATTAAGGACTGAACAACCATGAGACTGGGGCTTGGTCTGTTTGGGGTTCACCAAGCTTCTTGTGACACTGTCTTTCAGTGTCAGGTCTTTTGTTATAGTCCCCTAGGTCCCTGAAGGCCTGTTTGTGTTAGCTTGTTTGGACTATTTCTCGCAGTTGTTTACATTGTGTAATTTCTACTGTTCGATATTAAGGGTCACAAATTCTTTGCTCTGTTTTATTAACGTGCTATCAGTTCCATCTGGTGAAATGTTAATGTCAGTCACTGTTTAGTTGACTTCAGTTCCAAAATTTCCATTCGATTCTTTTTGTATCATTTATGTCTTTGCTGAACATTTTCTTCTTTTTCTTTTCCTTTCCTTTTATTCTGTTCCAAGCATATTTGTAATTATCACTGAAGTGTTTTTATGATGACCTCTTTAAAGTATTTCTCACATTTTTAAATTTTCCATCATCTCAATATCATCATCTATGGAATGTCTTTTTCATTCAGTTTGATATCTTCTTGGTATTTGGTATAACTGGTGATTTTTTTTTTTTTTTTTTGGTAATTATTTTATGAGTCTCTGGATACTATTTAAATCTTTTCTTTCAGCTGGCTTGTTCTGACACTACTCTGGCAGGAGATGGGGTGTTGCTACCTCATTACTGCCAGGTGTAAGTGAAATTCTTGATTCCCCACTTGGCCTTTATTGACATCTAATGGAAGAAATCTCTTCATTACTGCTGCGTAGGGGTGGGAATTCTAACCTCCCACTAGGCCTTCACTGATATCTCCCTGACGAGGAGGGATAGGAGTGCCTCATTACAATGCCCAATGGAATCTTCAGTAATAACACAGGTGGGGTTGTATCTGTGAGGCTAGTGAACAGCAGCAAAAATCCTAACTCTTAATTAGAGCACCACATAGCAGAATGATGGAAAGATACCTCCTTAATTGCCAGTTTGGAATGGATGCCCAGCTCCACATGAGGTCTCTGTGGATACAGCCAGGCAGAGGGCCCTTGTTGCTACCTGGCTGGGATGAAGTCCCTATCTGGCCTTCTCTGACACTACACAGGAAGTAAGGAGTAGGGTCACTTGGCAAGGATAGAAATCTAGGTTCTCCACTCAGCCTTTGTTGACATGGGTGAGGATATGGTCACAGTCTTTTCTTTTTTCTCATGTTTGGCTCCAACAGAGTAGTTATTGTCCAAGCAATTTCTGGTCTTGCTAAGCTAACCCTTTGGTGATCTTTGGCTAAAGAGAGGAAGCTTTTATTGAGTCTTTGATTTTATCTGCATTTGTTGGCACTTACAGATTGATGGCTTCCTTAGCTCTAAATTTGGCATCTAAGAGGAAAGGAAAACTCAGGGCCCTTACCACCATGTCATTCCTTGGATACCAAGTTGCCTACTCATGTCTTTTCTTCTTGCCACACTTCAGAGTCTTCTTATACATGTTTCACATATAATTCTCAGGGCTTTCAGTTGTTCTGATTCGATCTCCTTCATCTTCCCCAAAGTGAAAGTCCTTGCTGTGACTTTTTATACCCACTCATTTTCCATTTATTTTACTTTAATCATTGTTTTGTTGTTCTACATAAGCACTCTTAGATTTGTTCAGATAGTATTACATGACCTATTGTCCTGGCATTGCTACTCACTGTCTGACCAGATGACTTATTTAACAGTGTATTTAAGCCTAACTGCTGTTGTATTACAATTAATAGTATTACATAGAAGTTTTAAATTCTGAGACATCCTCAGTAATCAAACCAGTACAATTAATTCTTCTTAGGATATGAGCTAATTTGCCTTTTGAAATATAAGACTGAAACTTCTTTTTTTCATTACAGGAAATAACCACCTGAGGTGAATAAATGTTGAATCTCTTTCTTTCTGTTTAGAATAAGTGACCATTGACACTGATTGGCACTTCCACACCCATCTACACAATTCGAAACAAAACAAACCACAACACCAACCTATTGTTCATAAACTAACATATATTTAAAAATAAATGTGTATGCTTATTAGCACTTGATTTAAAATATTTAATTAAAATGTTTAACATTATCTATTATATACACTTGTTATACTATATTGAACTGAGTAAGCAGAGTTATTTATTCCCCTTTACCCTCAGGTTGTCATTGGAAGGGTGTTCTACAAGGATGCAAATGTCAGCTGAGAGATAATTATTAGTGCAACAGATATAGGCAGCATGAGAACCTAGACCATGTTTAACTTAATTTGTGCCACTAGATCTGTTGGGGCCCTTTCCAGAACACCCTTTCTATCACCCATGACTACTGCTATGCCATCCTGATTTTATAATTTTGTATCTGATAGCTTATAACTCATAATAGGCAACTCTGAGAGCATAGTCAATTAATAATTCATGCTTAAATTCTCTAATAGGAGCTACTTTTTAAATGTTGAATGCAGGCATACCATTTTTTTGTTTGTTTTTGGAGGTTTTTTTTTTTTTTTTGTACTTTGCTTTACTGAGCATCATAGATGTTGCTTTTTTTTTTTTTTTTTTTACAAATTGAAGGCAAGACCCTCCATCAGCAAAAGATTATGACTGGCTTTATTGTGTTACTCACTTTAATGTGGTCTGGAACTAAACCTGTAGTATCTCTGGTGATGCTTATAGTTATTTGTGTAGGCAGCATAGCTTTTCTTCAAAAGTCATAGTCATGTACTTTATCTCTTATGTTATGACATGGAAGAGAGCCATATAGTGTTTATCTACAACTGGTGCCTCTATGCAACATATGGGTCATATGCCACAAGAGTCAGGGTCATAAAAATTTCAAACTTGCTGCAAAGTTATATTCTGCTTTGAGTCCCTCTTAAAAACTGGATACCATTTGAGTCACTAAATAGATGAGTTGAAAAGTATTTCAACATGTGGTATGTGTTATCTTCAAAAGCTGAATAAATTACCAAATACTTCTCTAAGTTACCTTAGATCTTATATCTTTGAATGCTCCAAATCACTAGACCCTTAAAAATTTCACCTTTTACTAGGTCCTTGAATTATTGCACAGCTTGCCTGTTATCCTTTGATGAAATAGTCTTTCCATTGCATCCAGATTGCTTGCATTTTCTGCTCCCCAGTTTTCATTAACAAGCTATTATAGTGATTTTCTGATTAGAGTCCAAAAGGTCAAATATCTACATATGTAATGCTGTAACAAAACCATAAATGGGTGCTGCTTTTTCTTCTGGGGATTCAAAATAAATAAAATAGGAAAAAACTATATATTTGCCATGATGTTGCAAGCCCTTCCTCAAGGAACCTTTCAATGTATCTGGATTTAAATGACTCAAGAATAGAAACTGGAAAATAGGTTATAATTTCCCATTGGAACTTATACTCACTCACTTGAAAATTATTTGTTCTAAAGATCAAGCAGTATTCTTACTGATTGCCTCTCTATTTTAATCAGGGTTCTCCAGAGAAACAGAACCAACAAGATGTTGTATGTATTTAGAAGTTTTATTATACAAAATTGGCTCATGTAATCATTAAGATGGTGAGTCTAAATTTTGCAATAGACTGGCAGTCTGGAGACCCAGGCAAGTAGATGGTGTAGATGAAGTCTGAAGACAGTTTCTTAGAGAATTCTCTCTTGCTTGGGGAGGGTAGTCTATTGGCTCCACTTAGATTTTCAATTGATTGAATAAGGCTCTCCCAGAATATGGAAGCAATCTACTTTCAAAGTACTCATTTTAAATGATAATCTCATCCAAAAACACCTTCCCAGTATTCAAATAAAATTAACTATCACACCATCTATTGTCCCTGGGAACACTATGGTTTGTTAACTTTCTCCAGAGATCCTTGTGGGCCAAAGTCCACTGGATCCCTTTCCAGTTTTCTTGACCATTGTAGTAATTATATCACCTTACTTCTTTTTTTTCAGTTATTTTTTTTATTTCTTCAAATTTGTTTATCAGGAGTGACTGAAAAAATACATAATTGAGTCCCACCATCACCACGGAAATAGCTTTAAGAGAAAACTAGTCAGATGAATATTATTGCTCCCCATTTCAATCAGTAAATAGTTGCCATTGATAAATAGACAGCGAACAACAGTCTGTCAAGAATGTTCAAGATATGTTACATAATACAGCATGCCTGCTCAAGGGGGGAGAGGGAGACAATGAAATAATTTATGTGTACTTCTTGATTTCATCATACAAGACAAGCACAAAAGCACCACTCATGCCTCTGAGAACATTGGACCATGCACCCTTGAAAAAGGCTTTGCCTCCTTCATCACATGCAATTTTCCTCCAGCAGTCCAGTGTGCCTGTGTACATGATATCAGTTCCTTTGTGCCTTGACTGCATCATCATTGAGCAACAAACCGTGTCAAATGGATAGGAAGTCAACCCAGCCACCGCTGTGACAGACTGTGCGATCATCCAGTTGATGAAGATGTGAGTATTCTTGGGATCTGTAAACATTCCCTTTGCAGTGTCATAGATACCGAAGTAGGTTGCTTGGTAGATGATGATACCCTGCACAGACACATTAAAGCCCTGGTACAGGCTCTTGATCCCATCAGATTTGTAGATCTTAACCAGGCAGTCACCCAGGCCTTTGAATTCCCTTTCAGCTCCAGCTTTGCCCACATCAGCTGCTAGATGGGTACAGGCAAAATCAAGAGGATACACAAAGCACAAAGAGGTGGACCCAGCGGCACCACATGATGCCAGATTTCCTGCAAAGTAGCGCCCAAACTGGGTTCTCTTGTTCACACCACCCAGGAAAATCTGCTTGTATTTATCTTTGAAGGCGAAGTTGAGAGCCTGGGTGGGGAAGTATCTGATGACATTGGCCAGGTTTCCATGCCAGAAGGACAGGACTCCCTGCTCCTTGGAGATATGGACCACACAGTCTATAATGCCCTTGTATTGCTTATCGGCAGCAGTGATTTGCTTGCTGGCATGCTGCACCTGCAGCAGCAGCTTGACCCACTCGATGGGAACTATGGCCACAGCCACTCCACCAGCCAGGAAGTCCTTGATAAAGGACACAGCAGCATCTGTCATGTTGAAAGGAAGGAAGGAGCAGGAGAACACAGAACTAGATTCTTCACCGGCTGGGACTCTGGGGCTCTAAGCTCACCTTACTTCCGAAGATTACATGGTATCACTGGACTTTGTAGATTTCAAAATTTCATCATCTTCCTTGATATTTGAAAGCCTCCCTGCCTACTAATCTTGCCCTACAAAGGACAGTCACCACTGAGTTTCTCAATAATGTCTTCCCCTCAATTTATTCTTGTTGTAGTCAAGGCATTGTTCTCTGTACCTTCGCAGAGAATATAGTCATTTGGTAAAATTTGGGGTATTACACAATAAATTCTTTCTAGTGTATTCACCTTTTTGAATCTTTGCCTTTGCCTTTTCAGTCACATGACAATGAAACTCTGGATACTTCATCTCATTTATTGTAGCTCTCCTTTGGTTTCTAGCTATGACAAGCCATGCCAGCATCATAGAAGATGCAGCTCAAGGTTCCCTTTCCACAATGTTAAATATTAAATAATGAGACATTGACCTCACATAAATAAACTCCAGCTGTGTATTTTTCTACCTTTTTTCAATGACCAGAATTTTTAAGCTCAAGTTCGTAGGCATTTGTGACCATTCCAATTCTTAGGAAAAATTAATGTAATTTGAGTTGAATTAATATAAATTCTACATAAATGAAAATTATATCTTGTCTCACCATTTACCAATGAATTTGTGTCTTTTAGTAGGTTAGAGATAAGTTGGTAATTCTAATCCTTTGAAAGTATATTGCTTTCTTTATTTATTTCAATGTCCTTCAAAGTTTATTGGCACATCTACTAGCTATACAAAAATAGAAACACATTTTGAAAATAATCAAGTTTTGGATACAGAATATGTTCACAGAATCTGGTGTATATATATTTTAAATGTTTAATAGTTTAAAACTTGAATGTATTAATTTAAATAGTCATGAGATAAATATTAAAAATAAAGCAACTTTATTTAGCATAATTCCAAAAATATTATATCCTAATTTTTAAATTCTATACTAGGGTTCCACGTGTTGGTCAATATTAGGAAGAGACAAAACATATGTGACATGGAGAAGGGCATACAATTAGAATGGAAGATGAGAATTATCTGAATTACAGGCCATTGATTTTTATTTTTCTCTTGATAAAAATTTTCCTGAATTTAAAAATACTTAATGCTGAGATTCTACTCTCTGTAAATGAATAAAATCTTCCCTTCATAAAGCATTTCTAATTGTTAGGTACAGGTACAATTTACAGACTGAAGGTTTTCTACTGTGCTTGTAACTGATTGTGGTACATTTTCCTGTCAGCTTGTAGAAAACAAAACCTTTTCCTCTGCCTTTCCAGCTGTCTCAGCATCCCTTTTAGGTATGTTTATATTTGTTTCTCTTTTATATATTTTAAAATCCTAGACTGACCTATATACTTAATATGGTGATTTTTGAGGAAAAAAAGTTTTGTACAACACAGTAGGATTCCTTTTTTAAAAGAAGAACTTTAACAATTTTAATACTTTAGTATTTTTAAAAATTCTTGACAGTATTACAGATATTCCCTGTTTTCCCTTCTCTAACCCCTTTCACCCAGCTTCCAGCTCCTCCCCAGCCTTTATTTACTACATTGCTGTCTGTGTTCATGGGCTATGCATATATGCATATATGTTCTTCAACTAATCTCTTTCAGTCCAGACTCTTTCTACTTACAGTCTGGTTACTTATGTTTTTCAATATTTACTATTTCACATCATTGATGTCATAGTATTACATTATGCAAACATATCTAGCAGCTACTCTTTAGCATTGTGTAATTTAGTTTCATGAATTTTATGAAGAAGTGACAATTTAACAGGTAAAAATTTGTCTTGTTAATCTCTTGGCAATTAACACTTTAATTAAATCTCAGACAGTGACTTTGACTTTCTGGGCAACCATTATTTTGTGAATCACTCTAAAAGAAAAACTACAGCAAATACTGACATTCTTCTATTAAATAATATACCCCAATTCAGCTGCTAAAATATGTTTTAAATGTTCATTTTAATACCCATGAAATGTGGTAAATAAATTCCTTTCTCCATTCATCAAAAATATAGCTCAATTTAAGCACTATATCTTTATGAAATTATCTAGAATATTTCTAATGAATCTCAAATGGACATGCAATAGAAAGCCTTTAAACTTGCATGAACGAAATAATTTATCAAGAATCTTTTCTAATTAAATAAAACTCAAACAACATAGGAAAGAATTCAAGTATTTTTCTTCCCACTTTCTCCTTCAGTGAAATCCTAGATCTATGCCCTGACCAACACAAATAAACTCAGGGGAAAATCTATTGGGCTTTCTAAAAATGGGTGTTTCCAAAAGAAAGAAGCAATCCTTCCAAGTCTCTTGCCAGCCTCATGTTTACAAAAGAGAATACTTGTATGTAAGTAGCAGTATCACAAGGTCTGCTTAACTTCCTACAAGGTGTTTTGACAAATAGCAACAAAAAGTAAATTGCCACCAGGGTAACTAGTTTTATCTTGAATTCTATAATCAACTATGACAGTCTCTGGACCACAGTAAAATCTATGTTCTAACAAGATTTAATAAAGAATGACACCAGAAAACAATATGTACACAGTATCACAAACAGAATCTTGATTGAATTTCACACAGAATAGAATATTGCCATATCCTGAGTAATTCAAAATAAATATTTGACATATAGTTCTGCACTTATCAGTTACTGAAAACCTAGTTAGTTTTCTTGCAACCCTTGTTTCTAAACCTTAGAAATGTTAACCAAACAAAGAGTAAATGAGAAAGATGAATTCCAGTCATGTCTAAGCTACTCCTAAAATTAAGAAAAAATACTGTTATTAAGAATGTAATGGATGTTGTACAATATAATTGCATGTTATTAAAATCCATAAATTATAGTTTTTGATTGTTTGAACTTTGAAAACGCACACTCTAATGAAAATATAGGTATGGTGTTTTTAAAACCTAACTATAGAATTTATATAATGTAATATAATTATTACCTATGGTATATTTGTGTGTTCTGTTAAATTTTGAGATCTCTGTTGGAAGGAATTATTTAATATTTAATATTGTATTTTCAAAAATATAGTAATGAATATGTAATTTATCTCAATAATTATAAAAGGAAGGCTATGAACACACTAGAGTATTCAACTTGAAAGAGTATGTACATATATCCCCAAATGAATAATTCTTGATGCTCCATGTATTCCCCAACTCCTTATTTCTTCTACCACCAGTGATAACAACTATCCTAACATGTAGTCTATCTTTAAGAATGATTCATGTTTATTTGAAAAAAATGTGTATTCTAATTCTTTGGATAAACCATTCTATAAGTACTAATTAAATCCATTTGATTTAGTGTTTTGCTTAATGTTGCTATATGCTGGTTGATTTTCTGTCCAGAATATCTGTCTATTGTTGACATTGTGTTGTTAAAATCCCCTATTATGACTCTATTGTTGTCAACATCTTCCATAAAGTTCACCAAAATTTTATATATATTTAGATGCTCCTGTATTGGGTGCATATATGAGTATGTTTACAAGAGTTATATTCTCTGGAATCTATCCCTTTCATATTATTCAATGACACTCTTTTTATCTTTTTATGGCTTTAGCTATGAAGTTTTATATTTTGTTAGATATAACTATTGCTACCCCAGATTTTTTTTGTTTTGTTTTGTTGACATTTGCATGGAATGTTTTCTCCATCCTTTTACATTCAGCCCACAGAAGTCTTTTACTCTGAGGTGGGTCTCTTGTAGATAGAAAAAAAAAAAAAAAATGGTGGTGTTTTCTCACCATTTGGCTACTCTATGTCTTTTAATGGAATCATTTAAATTATTTACATTTCAGGTAATTATTACTATTTTTTTAGATATTTTATTTATTATTAATAGGGGGGGGGAGGGAGAAAGGAAGAGAGATATCACTGTATGGTTGCCTTTCACCTGCCTCCAGCTACAGAGCTGACTGGAAACCTGGCTTGCAACCTAGTTATGTGCCCTGGCTGGGAATCGAACCAGCAAACTTTGAGTTCTCAAGTTGGCATCTTGTTCACTGTGCCACCAGCCAGGACCCTATTTCCTAACAATTTTATGTTGTACCTATGTTTTTGTCTCTTTATTTCTTTTAAAAAAATTTAAAAGTTTTAATTTTATTATTTTTTAAATTTAATTTTATTGTTGTTGTATTACATCCATCCCCTTTTTACTCCCCTCTGTCCCCTTCCCCACCTACCCACTCCCCCACAAAGTCAATACCACCTGTTATCCATGTCCATGGTTCTTCCATACTAGGTTCTTGACTAAACTGCTCTCCTTCTTGGCATCTTTCTCTCCCCTCTGCCCACCCTCCTTCCCCCTGCCCACTAAAGGTCTATTCACTGTATTCATATATCTGGTTCTGTTTTGCTTGTTGTTTGTTTTGTTCATTATTATCCTGTAATGGATGAGATCATATGGTATTTGTCTTTCACTGACTGGCTTATTTCACTAAGCATAATACTTTCTGGTTCCATCCATGTTGTTGCAAAGGGTAGGAGTTCCTTCTTTCTTTCTGCTGTGTAGTATTCCATTGTGGAAATTAACAAAGTTTTTTGATGCAATCATCCACTGATGGGCCCTTAGGCTTTTTCCAGCACTTGGCTATTGTAGATATTGCTGCTATGAACATAGGGGTACATAGGTTCTTATGAATGAAACATCTTATGATGTTTCAGGATTCTTCAGGTATAGTCCTAGTAGTGGAACAAAAGGCAGTTCCAACATTAGTTTTTTAAGGAAACTCCTTACTGTTTTCTATAGTGGCTGCACCAGCCTGCATCCCCACCAAAAGTGCACCAGGGTTCCCTTTGCCCCACATCATCACCAACACTTGTTATTTGTTGATTTGTTGATAATGGCCATTCTGACAGGTGTGAGGTGCTATCTTATTGTGTTTTTAATTTGCATCTCTCTGATGGCTAGTGATGTTGAGCTTCTTTCATATGCCTTTGGGCCCTTTGTAGGTCTCCCTCAATGAGTTGTCTGTTCAGGTCCTTCGCCAATTTTTTAATTGGGCCGTCTGTCTCCCTGGCGTTGAGTCATATAAGTTCTTTATATATTTTGGAGATCAAACCCTTGTCTGAGGTATTATTGGCAATTCTGTTTTCCCATACAGTTAGTTCCCTTTGAATTTTGCTGATATTTTCTTTTTTCTTTCTTTTTTTTTAGTATTATTTACCCAAGTTTATTTATTTATTTTTAATTTTATTGTTGTTGTATTACATCCATCCCCTTTTTGCTCCCCTCTGTCCCCCTCCCCACCCACCCATTACCCCTAAAGTCAATCCCACCTGTTGCCCATGTCCATGGTTCCTTTATACTAGGTTCTTGTCTAAGCTGCACCCCATCCTTGCCTCTGCCTATCCCCTCCCCCCAACCCCTTTCACCCTGACCACTGAAGGCCTATTCACTGTATTCATATATTTGGCTCTGTTTTGCTTGTTGTTAGTTTTGTTCATTATTGTCCCATAATGGGTGAGATCATATGATATTTGTCCTTCACTGACTGGCTTATTTCACTAAGCATAATACTTTCCAGTTCCATCCATGTTGTTGCAAAGGGTACGAGTTCCTTCTTTCTTTCTGCTCTACAGAATTCCATTGTGTAAATGTACCAAAGTTTTTTGATCCAATCATCCACTGATGGGCACTTAGGCTATTTCCAGCACTTGGCTATTGTAAATAGTGCTGCTATGAACATAGGTGTACATAGGTTCTTATGAATTGGTGTTTCAGGATTCTTTGGGTATAGTCCAAGTAGTGGAATCACTGGATCAAAAGGCAGTTCTCTCTTTAGTTTTTTAAAGAAACCCCATACTGTTTTCCACAGTGGCTGCACCAGCCTACATTCCCACCAACAGTGTATGAGGGTTCCCTTTGCCCCACATCCTCGCCAACACTTGTTGTTTGTTGATTTGTTGATGATTGGCATTCTGACAGGTGTGAGGTGGTATCTTATTGTGGTTTTAATTTGTATCTCTCTGATGACTAGTGATGTTGAGCATTCTTTCATATGCCTCTGGGCCCTTTGTATATCTTCCTCAGAGAGTTGTCTGTTCAGGTCCTTTGCCCATGTTTTAATTGGGCTGTCTGTCTCCCTGGTGTTGAGTCACATTAGTTCTTTATATATTTTGGAGATCAGACCCTTGTCTAAGGTATCATTGGCAATTATGTTTTCCCATACAGTTGGTTCCCTTTGAATTTTGCTGATATTTTCTTTAGCTGAACAGAAACTTTTCAATTTGATATAGTCCCATTTGTTGATTTGTTCTTTGATTTCCTTTGCCCTTGGTGAAGTATCAGTAAACATATTTCTGCGTAGGATATCCAAAAGTTTACTGCCTATATTTTT
>PVIW01004102.1:0-14571 GCA_004026585.1 Noctilio leporinus | reverse complement strand
GTCCTTTATCCATCTTGAGTTTATTTTGGTGTATGGTTTAAATTGGTGGTCTAGTTTTATCTTTTTGCATGTTGCTGTCCAGTTCTCCCAACACCATTTGTTGAAGAGACTGTTTTTACTCCATTGGATATTCCTTCCCCCTTTGTCAAATATTAGTTGACCATAGAGTCCTGGGTTAATTTCTGGGCTCCCTATTCTGTTCCATTGATCTATGTGTCTATTCTTATGCCAAGACCAGATAGTTTTGATGATAGTAGCCTTGTAGTATAGTTTGATGTCCAGTATTGTGATTCCTTCTAACTTGTTCTTCTTTCTCAAGATTGCTGTGGCTATTTGTGGGCATTTTTGGCTCCATATAAATTTTTGAAGTATTTTTTCTATTTCTGTGAAGTCTGTCATTGGTATTTTAATTGGGATTGCATTGAATCTTTAGATTGCTTTGGGTAGTATGGACATTTGAATGATGTTAATTCTTCCCATCCATGAACATGGTATATGCTTCCATTTATTTGTATCTTCCTTGATTTCTTTCTTCATCATTCTGTAGTTTTCTGAGTACAGGTCTTTTTCCTGCTTAGTTAATTTTATTCCTAGGTACTTTATTTTTCTTGTTGCTATGGTAAATGGGATTTGTTTTTTCGCTTCTATTTCTGTTGTTTCATTATTGGTATACAAAAATGCTTTTGATTTCTGGATATTGACTTTATACCCAGCTATTTTGCTAAATTTGCTTATTAGGTTGAGTAAGTTTTTGGTGGAGTCTATTGGGTTTTGTATGTACACAATCATATAATCGGCAAATAATGACAGTTTGACTTCCTCCTTTCCAATTTGGATACCTTTGATTCCTTTTTCTTCTCTGATGGCTATAGCTAGAACTCCCATGACAATGTTGAATAGAAGTGGAGAAAGTGGACAGCCATGTCTCATTCTTGATCTTAGGGGGAAAGCTTTCAGTTTTTGTCCATTAAGTATGATGTTGGCTTCAGGTTTCTCATAGACGGCTTTTATAATGTTGAGGTATGTTCCCTCTATTCCCATTTTGCTGAGGGTTTTGATCATAAATGGTTGCTGCACTTTATCAAATGCTTTTTCAGCATCTATTGATATGATCATATGGTTTTTATCTTTCAATTTGTTGATGTGGTGTATTACATTCACTGATTTACGAATGTTGTACCATTCTTGCATCCCTCAGATGAAGCCCACTTGATCAAGGTGTATGATCTTTGTAATATACTGCTGAATCCGATTAGCCAATATTTTGTTGAGAATTTTAGCATCTATATTCATCAGAGATATTGGCCTGTAGCTTTCTTTCTTAGTTGTATCTTGCCCTGGTTTTGGGATTAGAATAATATTGGCCTCATAGAAAGATTGGGAGTTTTTCCTCTTCCTGAATTTTTTGGTATAGTTTGAGGAGGATAGGAGTTAGTTTTTCTTTAAATGTTTGGTAAAATTCACCTGTGTAGCCATCTGGTCCAGAGCTTTTGTGCTTTGGGAGATTTTGGATGACTTCTTGAATTTCACTAGTTGTTATTGGCCTATTCAGGCTTTCTGCTTCTTCTGGGCTCAGTTTTGGTAGATTATACATTTCCTGAAATGTGTCCATTTCATCCAGGTTGTCATATTTTTTTGTCATATAGTTGTTTGTAGTAATTTCTTACAATCTTTTGCTTTTCTGAAATATCGGTTGTAATTTCTCCAATAACAGTTCTGATTCTGTTTATTTGGGTCCTCTCTCTTTTTTTCTTGATGAGTCTGGATAAGGGCTTGTCAATTTTGTTTATTTTTTCAAAGAACCAGCTTCTGGACCTGTTGATTCTTCCAATTGTAGTTTGAATCTCTGAGTTATTTAGTTCTGCTCTGATCTTGATGATTTCCTTCCTTCTACTTGCTCTGGGCTTTGTTTGTTGTTGCTCCTCTAGTTCTTGCAGCTTTGTTGTTAGCTCATTTTTATAAACTTCTTGTAATCTTTTTTGGCAGGCCTGTATTGCTATAAATTTCCCCCTGAGAACTGCCTTTGCTGTATCCCATAGGTTTTGGGCTGTTGTGTGTTCATTGTCATTTGTTTCCAGGAACTTTTTTATTTCATCTTTGATCTCATTGCTTAAAAGCATATTATCAGTCTCCATGAGTTAGAGAATTTTTGTTTTTTCCCTTGAATTTGGTTTCTAGTTTCAAGCCATTGTGATCTGAGAAGATACTTTGTATGATTTCAATTTTCCTGTATTTGTGGAGGCTTGTCTTGTGACATACCATGTGGTCTATCTTGGAGAATGATCCATGTGCATTTGAGAAGAATGTGTATTTTGCTTCTTTGGCGTAAAAGACTCTGTAGACATCAGTTAGGTCCATTTCCTCCAGAGCGTTGTTCAATGCCACAACATCTCTGGGGATTTTTTGTTTGGAAGATCTGTCCATCGTTGATAGTGGGGTATTAAAATCCCCTACTATTAGTGTGTTGTTGTCTATGTCTTTCTAAAAGTCTTCCAAGATTTTCCTTATATATATCGGAGCTCCTATGTTGGGTGCGTATATGTTTATCAGAGTTATTTCTTCTTGATGGATTGTTCCCTTAAGTATTATGAAATGTCCATCTTTGTCCCTTTTTATGGCCTTCATTGTAAAATCTATTTTGTCTGAAATCAGTATTGGTACTCCAGCTTTTTTTTTCATGTCCATTTGCTTGATATATATTTTTCCATCCCTTCACTCTCAGTCTGTGTCGATCTTTTGCTCTGAGGTGGGTCTCTTGAAGACAGGATATATGTGGGTCATGTTGTCTTATCTATTTGGCTACCCTATGTCTTTTGATTGGTGCATTTAATCCATTTACATTTAAGGTTATTATTGATTGATACTTATTTATTGCCATGTTCCCTTTTTGTACCTGTGTTCCTCTTTGGCTCTCTCTGTTTCTTTATTATTATTATTTTTTAAAAGCAAACCCTTTAGCATTTCTTGCAATGCTGGTTTGGTAGAGATATATTCTTTTAGTCTTCTTTTGTCTGTGAAACCCCTTAATTCTTTTTCCATTTTCAATGAGTGCCTTGCTGGGTAGAGTATTCTTGGTTTCAGGCCTTTGTTTACCATTACTTGCAATATTTTTTGCCATTCCCTTCTATCTTGTAGTGTTCCTGTTGAGAAAGTGTTTGATAGCCTTATTGCTTTCCTCTTATATGTTATTTGCTGTTTCTCTCTTGATGCTTTCAGGATTCTCTCTTTGTCTCTGAAATTTGCCATTTTAATTATAATGTGTCTTGGAGTTGGTCTGTTTGGGTTGATCTTCATTGGGACCCTCTGTGCTTCCTGAACTTGAGTTTTGTTTTCACTCATTATGTTATGGAAATTTTCTATCATTACTTTTTTGAACAGGTTTTCCATTCCTTGTTTCTCTTCTCCTTCTGGTATCCCTATGATAGATATTTTTGTGTTTCATGTTGTTCTGCAGCTTTCTTAAAACCTCTTCAATCTTGTTCAGCCTTTTCTCATTCTCTTGTACTTTTGTTCTCATTCTGTTGTACTATTCTTGTACAACCAAAATATTCTCTTGGAATATTTTTCTACATTTTCCTCCAACTCGTTGATCTTGTCCTCTGCTTCCCCTAGCCTACTGTTGATTCCTTCTACTGTATTCTTCAATTCAGAAATTGTATTCTTCATTTCCTCCTGACTCTTGCTGAGAGTTTCTAAGTCATTTTTAATGCTGTTTTAGCTCTTAGTAAGTTCCTTGTAGTTTCCCTGGAGTTCTTTGTAGTTCCCCTGGAGTTGTTTATAGTTTTCTTTGAGCTGGCTGAGCTCATTGAGCTTCTCTATCATCATTATTTTGAAGTCATTATCTGATAGTTTGTTTGCCTCTGTTTCATTTAGTGATCTTTCTGGGGATTCTTCCTTCCTTTTTGGTGATGGACTGGTTCTTTATCTTCCCATGTTGGGTGTCTGTTGTTTCTTGTTTTTTTTTTTGTTTTGTTTTTTTTTTTTCCTTGGATTAATCTGCTTTGATTCCCTGCATTTGTGGAAGAGAATCTTTCTGTGTTAGGAGATTTGTGGAGTTCAATGTTGCGGTCTCCTAGATTTTCTCCACCTGTTGCTCTTGGGGTGGCCTTTATGTGGTTAACTTGGGATGTCTTGTTGTATTTTGGATTGATTGTATGTGTTGCTTCTTTCCTTACAGTTGGCTGATTGAGAGACACTCCTTCTATCCTTTCTCATGCATTGTTTTTGAGCTGCATTATGGGTTAATAGTTCATGCAGCTCTCGGTGTCACTTAGGTGCCTGAGATCAGCAGCAATTCATTTCCTGATTCTGCCTCTTTTTCTCGATCAAGTCTCTACAGTCTATAGTCAAGCTGTGTGGTCTTCGAGTGGCAGAGCCTATGGCTGTCACAGTCAGGGCTGATTCTGAGTGCCCACCCCAGGTGAGCTGAGCCTTTAGTAGCCTAGCTGGGTTTCTGCGCTGTTGGTGTTTTGGGGCCCTCCCTTTTATCACTGGCTCTGTGTGAAGATCAGCAGGGTGCTTCTGTGGTGTCTATGGCTGCTTTTCCCCCTCCAGCTCTTAGAGGAGGTTCCTGCCTGTGATGGGCACCTGGCTCCAAAGCGGAGTGGCCTGCAATCTCACTGGCTCTGCGATGGCTGGCCCTACCCCCACAGCTCCTGGAGGAGGTAGGCCCTTTGCAGAAACAGTGCCTGGTTCCCCCAAAACAGGCAAAGGCTAACCCACCAAGCTCTTTGTGGAGTTTTTCACCGCCACCTCTGTGATGCACGCCTGGCTCCCCAGAGGGTCTGCAGTCCACTGGCTAAGACTACTCCTCCCCCTCCAGCTCCTTGAGGAGGCCTTTGTTGCCTGCAGTGGGTACGCCAATCGCACCAGCTACAAGTTCCTCGTGCATAATTTCGAGTTTTTGTGGGAGCCTGTGCACCAGTGTGGGTTAGTGGGGTTGGACCTCCCCCTTCGCCAGGCTCGAAGCTGCCCTCTCCTTGGGTAGCACAGTGGTACAATTTTTGGCCCCCTCTCCATTCAGTCTGGTGCACTTCCCCATTCCTCTGCTCCTACTCTCTGAGGGTGTCTTCTCCTCTGCCTCTGGCCCAGGGAGGTGCTTCCTCTCTCTCAGCCTCCAGAGTGAAGCTCACACACAGTCCCTCCCCTGCAGAAGTTCAATTCCTCATTCCCTCTGGCATTTGTACTCATTGTCCACACTTCATTGCTCAGATTTCTAATTACTAGGGAGCCTGGAGCTGTCTTCAGTTAGAGCTGCCCCTCTGGGCAGAGCTGCCACTGCCCAGAACTGACCTCAGCCCCCTGTCCAGTTTGGAACTGTCTCAGTTGCTCTCCTGTAGGTCTCTGCTACCTCTGGGCTATGCACCCCTGAGTCCAGATGCTTACCACTTCAATTCATAGGGACCTGAAGATATCTCATGCTCCCTACCCTATCCTCCAGCTGCTCTGGCACTTGAGAACACCATCAGTACTGCTCTCTTCTCTGTCACCACCTTTTTTGGTCTATTATTATTTTTAAACATTTTATTTACTATTTCCAGAGAGAGGGGAAGGGAGGGAGGCAGAGAGGGAGAAAGATATCAATATATGGAGGCCTTTCATCTGCCTCCAGTCACAGACATGGCTGGAGACCTGGTCTGCAACCTGGTTATATGCCCTGGCTGGGAATTGAACCAGTGACCTTTGGGTTCACAGGTCAGCACCTTATCCATTGTGCCACCAGCCAGGGACTTTTTATTTGATTCTTTTTTTTTTTTTTTTTTTTTAAAGTTTAACATTTTTTTTCGCAATGCTGGTTCGGTGGTCATGAACTCCTTTAGTCTTTATGGGGGTGCTTCTGGGAAGTTATTTGTTTGGCCTTCCATTTTATATGATAGCTTTCTAGGTAGAACAGTTTGGCTTCATGTTCTTAGCTTCCGTCACTCTGAATATTTCCTGCCAATCTCTCCTGGCCTTTAGTATTTCTGTGTAGAAATTAGCTGAGATTTTAATGGGATTTCTTTCCTTGTATGTAACTGACTGTCTCTCTCTTGCTGCATTTATTTATTTATTTTTAAAGATTTTATTTCATTATTTTTAGAAAGAGGGGAAGGGAAAGAGGCAGAGAGGGAGAGAGACATCAATGTATGGTTGTGTTTCACCTGCCTCCAGCCACAGACCTAACTGGAGACCTGGTTTGCAACCTGGTTATGTGCCCTGGCTGGGGAATCGAACCTGCAACCTTTGGGTTCGCAGGCCAGCGCCTTATCCCCTGTGCTACCAGCCAGGGCTCTTGCTGCATTTAAAATTCATTCTTTGTCTTCAAGGTTTGCCATTTTCATTATGAGGTGTCTTGGTGTGTGTCTATTGAGTTTATCTTGATTAGGACTCTGTCCTTCATGAACTTGTATGCCCTCTTCCTTCATCAGGTTAGGAAAATGTTCTGTCATTATTTCTCCAAATAGTTTCTCCACCTCTCATACTCATTTTCTTCTGGTATGCTTCCGATATGGATGTTCTTACACTTGGTGTTATCCCAAAGCTTCCTTAGACTTTCCTCATTTCTCTTAAGTCTCTTTTCTATTTTATTTTTTATTGGGTAAATGTTATCTTGTCCTCTATTCACTGATATCATTATCTGCATAATCTAACTTAAGAGTCTCCAACTGTCTTGGCACCAAGAACTGGTTTCATGGAAGACGATTTTTCTAAGGATTGGGGCAGGGATGGTTTCAGGATAATTCAAACACATTACATTTATTGTGCACTTTATTTCTAATATTACTACCTTATAATATATAAATACAATGTGAACTAATTATGCAACTAACCATACTGAAATATCAATGGGAGCCCTGAGTTTTCCTGCAATTAGATGGTCCCATTTTGGGATGATGGGAGACAGTGACATCTGTAGTGTGTTGCTTATGTCCAGTTTACTCTGTAATCTCATTTTGGTTTCTGTCACTGCAGAAAACCCTGCTTCACGAAGATAGGATGTTGGAAATAGAATCAGGCTTTGCATGCTTTTGTGACAATCTCAGGATATTCCACCTTGACTTTAATCCAGAATGTATGGAAATTTGAAGATGCCTCAAACATTCTTTTATGACCACTATCATTTGCAATCTCAGGTAGTTGATTCTCTTCTAACATGAACAAAGTTGATTCACCTGGCTTATTCACAAATGGGTTGAGGATCCATTCCTTTTCAGTTTGGGGGTCTTTTGTGGTTGGGAAACAATTCTTGAACTCTTGAAAGCTGAGATAGGTGATCATGCACCAGCTGGGAGAAAGAAGGCCTTGGCTCAGTCCCTTTCAAAATCTTTGCTAATGTTTGAAACATGTCAAAAAAAAAAAAAAAAAAAAAAAAAAAAAAAAACAATGTTCACTCATTATCCCCATAATTCCAGTTTGTCTTTGAATGCAGCCACTTTATCTGCCAACCTGAACACAGTTATTGTTATCCCTTGAAATGACAGATTGAGTTCATTTAGCAGGTTGAATATGTCATATATGTAAGCAAGTTTTGTGACCCATTCTGTGTCACTGAAATGTGCTGCCAGTGGTGACTGTTTTTCTAAAAAAAATCTCTGGAAAAACTAAAAAACTCTGGCCAGTGATCTACCTTTAGAAAGCCATCTCATTTCTGTGTATAAGAAGATGTGTGTGCTCTGCATCCATCTCACAGAGCTGCATGAACAGGCATGAGTTAAGGGCATGTACTTTATTGTGGTTGATAATTTAAATCACATCCTTCAAAACATTAAGTGCAAATGGCATTTTTTGACTAGCTCCCATTTTCCCATGGATAACACAGTGCATAGATTCACATTCAGAAGTGACGTTTTGGACCCAAATAATGAAACCGAAAAGCCATCTAGTCATGGCAGCTACTCTGTCCATGCATATACCGACACAAAATGACCAATTCAGTTACCTTTATATGTAATCATTCAAAGACTTGAATAGTTCTGCATCTTTGGTAATGGCTGGCAACAAGGTGCCCATAGCATATCTTCAAGCACATTCTCCTGAAAGATATACCACACAAAAACAAACATTGTTGCCTTGTTATCAACATTGGTAGGTTTGTCAACCTGGATTGCCTGCATGGTGAGTCATTAATCCTCTCAAACAATTATGCCTCAATATCCTCTGCTATTTCCTCAGTTTGTCTAGTTGTGGTACTAGCCAAAAGAGGAACATGTGTCACCTTTCGAACTGTAGCCTCCTTAAAGTTCATGACAGATTTCCTCCCCAGTGGCAGGATCAGCTCTTCACCATTAGTAAAGGGCTTCTTAGCTTTAGCAATGTGGTTAGCTACTAAGAATGATGCTCTCAGTGCAGACATATTTGGGTTTTAATAATTGCTCCTGTTCTTCATGTTAACATTTTTTTCTTTCAAAAAACTCCAAAGTCTTGTCTTTTAATGCAGATACTTGGTCTCCATATGGCAAAGCAATTTTGAAGGTTTTGTGGCTTCATTGGATAGGCAGTTGCCATATTTATACAAATTGGACTTAGAGAATGTGAATTACCTGTTGCAATAAACCTGGAATTTAAGTAGGATCATTGGTACTTTCTTTTATATGCAGCTTTCTTTTTGTTGGCAGTCTTAGAGTCTTCTGCTGCCTAATCATTGGGATTTTCCTCCTTTTTGAAAAAACTCTCCAGCAATATTTGTTTTTTATTTATTTTGTCTGGGGTTAGCTTGTGGGCTTATCAAAACTGTAACTGAGACAAGTGCATAGTCAGGGAACATACATAGATAGACATGGAAAAAAATAATGGGTGGACCACTCACAGACTAAAATAAATGTGAGATTCTGACTTAAAGCCTGCTACCAGATTCAGCTTAATTGTCACCACTTACCACTCACTGATAAGAGTTTTGAGTTTGCCAGCAATTGATTTATTATGGTCTCTGTGCTGTCAAACCTCTCTGCTAATGAAAACCTGTATCTGCTGCCACTTCACAGTGATAGCATCACTACCTCAGCTCCATCTCAGATCACCAGATTCTCATAAGGCACACATGACCTAGATTCCTCACGTGCACTGTTCACAGTAGAGTTCACATTCCTATGAGAATTGAATGCTGCTGCTGGTCTGACAAGAGACAGAGTTCAGGCAGTAATGCAAGCAATGTGGAGCAGCTGTAAATACAGACAAAGCTTCACTGGCTTGCCCACCACTCACAGCAGGAATGTTGTGTGGTCTAGTACCTACAGGCCATGAACCATACCTGTCTGTGGCCTTGGGGTTGGAAATCTACTGTTGGTTTCTTCAAGTAAATTATTCATTTCAGACATTGTAATCTTCATTCCTTACTGGTTCTTATGTATGATTTTTATATCCTTTTTAATGCTTGATATCTCTTTAAATTCCTGCTGAGGTCATCCATTCCTACTCTAAGATCTTTGAGCATTCTTTTAACCATTATTTTAAACTTCGAATATGGTATTAGTGTTGCTTTAATTCCATCTATATCTTTTAATTATTTTTGTGGGGATTTCTTTTGTTCTTTTCTTTGGAATTTTGTGTGTGTGTGTGTGTGTGTGTGTGTGTGTGTGTGTGTGGCCCTATTTGATCTCTCTGTGTTAGGTAGGTGTGATACATCTCCTGAACCTGCTTTGATTGTTTTATGATAAAGATGTCTTGCTAGGATCAGTTGCATAATCCTTCAGAACACCTGAACTCCGAAGTCCAGAAGTGTTTTATGGGTTCTGTGTCTCCCTTGTTGTAGACCTGTCTTAAATACTGTTGGCTTTTTTTTTTTTTTTTTTTTTTTTTTTTTTTTTTTTTTTTTTTTTTTTTTTTTTTTTTTTTTGATAGTCATTCCTTCAGGCTGGGTGACTGTAGGAATAACCTACAACCTCTGTGTGTGGGATGCCGTGCATTTATTACCCCTTGATAAAGCATTATTCTTAGCAGGGTCAGGAGCCTGCAGGAATCCCTTTTTAGGAGTACTGATTGTGTGGCTAGTTGGTTTGGGCTTTGGTGTGTGTTGAAGCCCACCACTGATTTTATTGGTTTTGGGTCCAGTTGGATAGGGTTAAACTACAGGCTGCTTTCAGACATTGTGTGTAACTGACCCTAGGCTATCTCTCTGTGGCTACTAGGCTGTTTGCCACTTATGTGTGTATTTAATGGACCTGTATGTGCATGTGAGGATCCAATTTGTATAAGAGTTTGCTTTTTCCTGCTTGGAAATGATGGCAGTTCTGTACATAAAAGCGAGACTCCCTAAGCCTCTCCCTTTATTTGCCCTTCTCTCATGTTACTGTCTTCCTCTGAGCCTTGTGATGAGGGACTGTACAGTGAGAGCAGGCTTGTTGAGATAGGGCTAGTGGGTTGCCTATATTATTGGTTGTACATTCTGTGGGGCACCCTGTGATGGGACTTTAGTGACTTTAGCCCCTACTAAAGTCAACCCCTACAGTCTTTGCCAGAGATTTAGGAACTTGCTTCCTCAGGATGGCTCACTGCTGGTTCAGGATGGGTACATTCAGTTTTCCAGTTTGCAAGAGTGAGTTTAGCAACTATGGACTTCTGGGGATAGATTAAAAGAGCCTCCCATGGGGGCTGGAACCAGACCAGATCACAGATGGGGGCTAAATTCTCTTATTCCAAAGCCTTAGTGCCTTAGTAGGAGACTAAGCTCTCTGTCCTATTCTCAGGCAATATTCCAAAGTCCCCATTATAAATTCTTCTTCCCTCTATGGAAATGCACCCAGTGCGGGGATCTGGGACTCTGTAGAGTTCCCTGATAGGGGGTGATGACTGCAACCCTTGTAGAAGAGGGGAACACTCATTTTTTTCCGAGGGGATTTTGCCTCAGTGCAAAGTATCCTAGCAGCTCAACTCTCACCCATCTAACCCCCAGCCAACAGCCTTCTCAGGATGCAGTCCAGATCTCTTTGCCCTGTGCAGTGCCTGGCCTGCCTGCAATCTGAGCCAGGTGGGGCCCCTTGTTGCACAAATCTCTCTCTGTGCTGCTGGTCTCAGTGGGAAAGGACCCAAAGGCCCAGCATGGCTTGGCACAGCTGAGACTAGTTCAAAATGAGCTAAAAAAATTTATTCTACCTTTGCTAGGCTCCCCTCACCCTCAGCAGGAGCAGCCATCTGGGTGGCTCACATTGGGTACTTGGTGCCTCCCCTACACCTGAGAATGTGAGGAACCAGTTATCTTTCCTGAGCCACTTAGTAAGCTCTCAGGTTTGGTCTCTATCCCAGGCTCCCCAGCAATCAGATATCCCTTTTGTGCCACTGTTCTCTGCCACCCTCAGAGGCCCTATTTCAGCAGAGTGGTTTCTCCTGTAGTCTGAGCTCATACAGTGATCTCTTCAGTCTGGCACCAAAACCACAGAAGCCTTTCACACTGAATTTGTGATCTCTGATTTTCCCCAGTGTGGTGGAACCACACTGCCTCCCACCACTAGAGACCTCACAGTCTCTTCTTTCTATCTCTATTGCTGTGGGATTGGGTTTGGGGTTACTGGGTGCAATTGTGGCCCCACAGTTCTAAGGGGAGGGAGCTTAGCTGCTGCATTTTCAATCTGGTCTCTCAGTTGACAGAACAGCTGTGCACAGGGTCCTTGTATCCCATTCGTATTTTAGTTTCTCTTATCAGTCTCTATGCAGTGCCCACACCACCCAACTGAGTCACTGTCTGGGACTCTACATAAAATCTTCCCAAGGAACGGAATGTTTCTCAAAGTCACTACTGGCTGTAGACTGTAGGTGGCCCTGAAAGACCTGGGTGTGGCAATGTGGTCCTTTTATCCCCTATCCCGAGCTCTTCAGGTTGACACTTCAACAGTGGAAATGCTGTATGCTGTGAGTATATAGCCTGGGTCTCACAGTCTTAGTGGATCCCCCCAAATTTCCCTGACTGACAACACACAGTCCCCTTCCTATTTCGGTTGATGTGGATTGGGGGAATCCTGTGTGATATTAAGGCCCCTGGCTCCATGAAGGGAGGCTTCTTTCAAGCTGCAATTTATGATTGGTCTATCAGCTGCAACAAGGCCATGCAAAAGGTCTTTCCCCTTCCACTTAGTAAACCCTTTCATCATACTCGACAAAGATTCTTCTGTATTCTTTGACTTTTGATTGTTCAAGTTGTATATTGGAAGTTCCATTGAAAATCAGGATTGGGGATAGGAGCAATTGGACTCTGCTTTTGCCTACTCTGCCACCATCTTCAGTCTCTTTAATAACAGTCATTCTGACATAAGCCAGTTAGAGAAGGACACATACCATATGATTTCACATATGTAGAATCTAATGAACAAAATAAACTAACAAACAAAATAGAAACAGACTGAGAGCTGTCAGAGGAGAGGGGTGTTGGAGGACTGGATGAGGAAGGTGAAGGGATTAAACAAGAACAAATCTTAGACAAAGATAACAGTATGGTGATTATCAGAAGGAAGGGGTCGGGGAGGTAGAAGAGGTAAAGGGGAAATAAATGATGATGAAAGGAGACTTGACTTGGGGTGGTGAACATATAATACAATATACAGATGATGTATTATAGAATTGTACACTTGAAACCTATATAGTTTTATTAACCAACGTCACCACAGTATCTTCAAAAAAAAAAAAAAAATAGAAGCTAGCAATCTTAAATTAATTTTTTAAAGGTGCATCTAAGGCTTAGATGGGCATGACACTGTAAAGATTGTCCCTGTCCTTGAAAATGAGGAATGTATTTTGATACAATGTCCATATCACGTGGTGCTATGTAGTTGAATATTGGAAGCCACAAAGACATGAACTAAGGGGTAGAAATAGACCCCACCCCTAGTCTTAATTATTTAGGGGCAACTGTTTTGTCCTGGTCCTACAACTTTAGGCTTTGTTGCAATAAATATTCTGATTCCCAGTAATCAGGGAAAAGGGTATTTCTATTTGGGAAATGGCATAATATTTCCACTGAACTTAAAGTTACAAATGGTGGCCCTGACTGGTTTAGCTCAGTGGGTTGTGTCATCCTGTAGACAGAAAGGTCCCTGTTATGGCCATGCAAGAGTCAACCAGTCGATGTTTCACACATCAATGTTTCTCTTCCTCTCTTTCTCCCTCCCTTCTCCTTTCTCCCAAAAATAAATACATAAGATCTTTTTAAAAAGTTACAAAGGGTGACAAAATCTTTGCGCCAGTGGATCGAAAGTTCATAAGAGAATCACTATACTGGCAGGGAAAATTAACCCTGGTTATCATGCTGCTACATAGGGGTAAGGAGGAGTATTTCTGGAATTCAGGAGGATCATAGGTTTTTGTGTGTGTGTGGGGGGGGGGGGGTCTCTTGCTGCTTCTATGCTTAGTGTTACCTATAAATGTAGATTTTCAGCAGCTGTGGTTTACCAAGAGTAAACAGGGCCTCTTGGGTTTTAATATATCTGTGTTACCTCATCTTACAAGCTGAGGAGAATCTAGGATGAATAGTAGCAGAAGAAGGTAATAAACATCAGTTGTTTAGCAAAGGGGTATAAAATGTGTCCCTCTATCTCACCTTCAGTTGTGTGTTTATTTATTCTTTCAATAAATTTTTAATGGACACTGCTTTATAGAATTAGTGACAAAATGAAGTGAACTTAGCATGCAATGTGATCTAACTAGTAAACAGTAGCAATTTTTTTTTTTTGGTTCTTACTCTTGTTTCCTCTCCCTTAAATTTCATTTTACACCAGTGCACTTTCTTCTGTCAACACCTGCCTTTTTTTCCTAGCAACTGACTTTGCCTTCTGAAACTTACTTTATCTGTGTAGAACATTAGAAGTACCAGCAACTATGTGCCCCTTGATCAAGTGATTCTTCACAAAATGACAAACAGGAGTTGGTGTATGGGAACCCCATGCTTCTTGTGCCTTGGTTGGCATAAGTCTGATGACAGTCCCACATTGGCAGTATGCTTCTTCAGAACCTGAAGCTCTCATAATCCACAGTAGCAGCTGATTTACAGTGTACCCTATTCCTGCCTTACTTCTTCTCTGTGTTGAACTTCTATGTTCAGCTATTGGGATTTTCTTCAATTTTTATATTAATTACTTGTATATTAAATCCTTCTATCAACATCTGCTTCTAGGGGAACCAAGGAAAGACACTAAATGTTTGACAGGCCTTTGAAAATAGCCTTCTTGTGTTCTAAACCCTGGGTTTTCATACTCTCTTTTTTTTTTTCTAAAGGACATAGTGTTTTAATTTTATTTGATAAGAAGTTTCCCATTCGTAATTTCTTTTTTTTTTTTTTAATTTTATTGTTGTTGTATTACATCCATCCCCTTTTTGCTCCCCTCTGTCCCCCCACCCACCCACCCCTTCCCCCCAAAGTCAATCCCAGCTGTTGTCCATGTCCATGGTTCCTTTATCCTAGGTTCTTGTCTAAGCTGCTCCCCATCTTTGCCTCTACCTATCCCTGCCCCCTACCCCGTTCCCCTGACCACTGAAGGCCTATTCCTTGTATTCATATACTTGGTTCTGTGTTGGTTGTTGTTAGTTTTGTTCATTATTGTCCCGTAAGAGGTGAGATCATATGATATTTGTCCTTCACTGACTGGCTTATTTCACTAAGCATAATACTCT
>PVIW01004101.1:5348-143543 GCA_004026585.1 Noctilio leporinus | reverse complement strand
TCACTGACTGGCTTATTTCACTAAGCATAATATTCTCCAGTTCCATCCATGTTGTTGCAAAGGGTACAAGTTCCTTCTTTCTTTCTGCTGTATAGAATTCCATTGTGTAAATGTACCAAAGTTTTTTGATCCAATCATCCACTGATGGGCACTTAGGCTGTTTCCAGCACCTGGCTATTGTAAATAGTGCCGCTATGAAGATTCTTTCTTTATCTTTAATCTTGGCATTATTTTTTCACACAAGTTTTCAACTTCTTGCTCTTCCTCTTCTCCTGGCACCCCTATGATTTGGATGTTGGCACATTTAAAATGGTCCCAGAGGTTCCTAGGCCTCTCCTCATTTTTTTCAATTCTTGTTTCTTCATTCTGTACTGGTTGACTATTTCCTTCTTCTTTATGTTCTAAATCATTGATTTGAACCCCAGTTTCCTTCCCTTTACCATTGGTTTTGTGTGAATTTTCCTTTGTTTCACTTACCATAGCCTTCACTTCTTCCCTTTAGCCTTTGCCATACTTCAGCATGTCTGTCAAGTCTGTGAACATCTGTGAACCAGCATTTTAAACTATGCACCTGTTAGGTTAGCTATCTTCTTGTGGCTTAGCTCTCCCACTGGAACTTTGATCCATTCCTCTTTTGGGCTATATTTCTCTGTCTCCTCAACTTGACAGGCCCCTGTGTTTGTCTTGGTGTCTTATGTAGAGCTGTCACATCCATTACAATACAAGGTATTCATCAGTCCTGAGCAATCTGGTTCACCAGGTTGCGGTTGTGGTGCTGTATGTGGGGGAGGGGTCATTGCTGCTTGCTCTGCACTCACCCCCTTCCCTGGCACCTTTCCAATTTCCTGTATGGGACAGGTGCCTCTCTAGCTATTGCCCTGGCCATGGTTCCCACACTGGGGGGGAGTGGGGGTTGGGGGGCCTGGTGATGTACCAGGACCATGGGAGCCCTCTGAACAAACAGACTGTTGAGAGACCTGCAGTTTCTTCTTCTGCCCCAACCCTTGCTAGTTTTCACAGTCAAAAGCAAAGTGGCTTCATACCCCCGCACCTGAGCACTGGAACCCTGATCTGCATGGTCTGATCTGGTGTCTGGAGCACTCCTCAGGTGTGTCTACTTTTTAAAATATGTGACAGCATTTTCCACCATCCAGCCACACCAAACCATACCACCAAACTGCTCCGACAAACCATGTCCTCTGGATGAGTATTTCTTCTTTACATCTGTTGTTTGTTGGACTTCTGTGTAGCTCAACTTTCTGGAATTTCTAGTTGTTTCTAGTTTGGAGGTAGATGTATCCCTTATTAGTTGTGGAGGGAGATGCAGCATATCTACCTATGCCTCCATCTTAGCAGGAAATGTTTTTTTTTTTATTATTTACAGAGAGAGGGGAAGGGAGAGGGGCAGAGACAGAGAGAAACACCAATGTGTGGTTGCTTTTCACCTGCCCCCAGCTACAGAGCTGGCTGGGGACCTGGCTTGCAACCTCATTATGTGCCCTGACTGGGAATCGAACCAGCAACTTTTGAGTTTGCAGGCTGGCACCTATCCACTGCACCACCAGCCAGGGCTTTATATCTTTTTTTTTTTTTTTTTCTCAATTGCTCAGGTTATTAGCACTTACTTTTACTCTCATTTTATTATCATGAAGCCTACACACCCTTACAACCTTTCTTAGCTAACCCTTTCCCAGTGCTAAAATTAGTTTGAGCTGGAAGGCCAGAAATCCAACCATTTTAGAATCATGTGTATAGTAAATGTTAATATTGAGTAACTGCCTTCAAAAGTGACCTAAGTATACAAGTGGTGGTCAATTCAATTAAAATTTTACATGGCCCTGGCACAGTGGATAAGGTGCTGGTCTGTGAACCTAAAGGTCGCTGGTTCAATTCCCAGTCAGGGCACATAGCCAGGTTGCAAGCCGGGTCCCCAGCCAGATCTGTAGCTGGAGGCAGGTGAAAGGCAACTATACATTGATATCTCTCTCCCTCTCTCCCTTCCCCCCTCTCTAAAAGTAATAAACAAATAAATAACTTACATGAATATCTAATGTGTTCTAGGTGCTATGATAAATACAAAATGAAAAGACATAATCCTCATCCTCTACAAATTCACCATCTAATGGAAGAAACAAGCAAGCACAGAGTAAGTCTAGTATTAGGCATTCTGGGAAATAGCTGTCACAGAGGGAGACACAAAATGTTGTGGAAGAAAAGGAAAAAACTACAAAATGAATTCTAGCATTTACCCTGGTTCCCTCTCCCTCCAATCTGGTCTGGCTTCTGGAATGCAGAGGCTGTTGAAACTCCAAGCTAGCTATAAGAGAGACCTTAAGCAGAAAGTTATTTGTGCTCAGGCCATGTACCTTTCCCTACTGCTAATTCAAATAAGTTATACTGTTGTGAACACTGAGAGCAGGCTGTCAGATGGAGACAAACTGTACAGTGTTACAGAAACACCAAGAACTTCATTTATAGGCAGACCTAGATTCAAATCTGAGCTCTTCTACTTTTCAGCTCTGTGACTTTGGGCAAATCCCTTCAACTCTGAGTCTCAGTTCTGACACAATTATTAATTTATTTGCTTGGTAAACATTTTTTGAGTACCTACTCAATGGCAGGATAAGTGCCTCTTTTTACTTCTAATTATCCCTACGTGAGCTGGCAAGGAGGGTAAGCAAGGCAATTCTGAACTTGCTGTATAGATACCCATCTAAGCATTCCTACAAAGAGTCAAGAGGAGTGTCCTGTTCTTGCCTTCCTGTGGGAGCCATCACAGTCCAGTAGGAAGAACAGGGGCTCTAAAGGCAGGCAAATGTGGATTCAGAAGCTATACCACTTACAGATGAAATCTCAGGCAAGTCTCTTTACCTAAACCTCAAGAATATAGGGGTCTTCTGTTTGTAGGCTAAAAAAATTTAAAAGATAGCATAAGTACTTGCACAGAGTGATAACTACTTCAATAAATATTAGTGTCCCATCCTTATCCTTTTCATTAAAAGTTTCCTTTTGGAAATGGCTGTGCTTGTCCACAAATTTTAAAGCATTTAATGAAAAGCTTCTAGATCCTCAATCATGTCCCTTACCTCCTACCCTTTCTTCTCCCTTACATGGCATGACTCCAGGTGACCGGGTCTATTGCCATCTGGCCTAGCACAAGCTGGGCAAGAGCAGGCTTCTAGTGAGCATGGCTTTTTGTGCAGACACTGCAACAGTCATTATGCTTTGAATACAGGTAATTTGTACACTGGTATGTGTATATGCGTATTTATCATCTTTTGTGCATTTTAAAACATCCTTGCCCCTTTAAAAAAATTTTACGTAAAAGTGTCCTTACATTTTTGCATTTCTTACTTGTTTTCAGTATATTATTTTTGCTTTGTGCTACTGGTTAACAGTGAAAGTTAAAGCAACCTGAAAGGGCATTCTCTGAAATAAATCTAAACGACCTCATAAAATTCATAACCCCTTAAATAAAAATGTCACAGGATAGTACATACTATGTAATCTCATTTTTGTTGAAAAATAATGTGCATGTATAGTCACTTAAAAAGAACTACAAAAAAGAGATATACCTTAGTGTTAACAGTGACTACCCATGGTTCAGGGGAACCATGGATGTTTTCCTGATATTCAGTCTTCTCTGATTTTCCTAAAATTAACACATTGTTTTGAAAATGAGCAACAATAAACTATAAAATATTATTGACACAGGTAAATTCAATTACCCTCCTATTATTAGACATTTCATCTGTTCCCAAATAACTGCTACTAAGCCTTTAGGCAGAACCAGGACCAGAATTCCGTTACCCAGATTTTCTAGTTACGTGTAAGAATGCTCTAAAAACTCTTTTTGGGCTCTATAAATGTAAAAAGATAATATTATTAGAGACCTGTTAGCCCCCTGGTGAGGTCCTAAAAGAAGTATGAGGGAAACAGGTATGGCACACACACCAGAGGCAGGTTTTCAAATAAACTGAAATAGGGAACATGTCTTTGGTCAAAGATTCCCAAAAATGTTTCTATTTCAACACATTTTTTGTTTGTTTGTTTAGAGATGCCCACTAGGATACTATGTGACATGGGCAAGACCCTTATAATCCTTACTAAATTCTGAATCTCTGTTCCTGTGTCTGTGAAATAATAATACCATTAACTGAACATCTCCCATATTTTTACGGGGGAGAAAACTGAAGTGCTGAGAGGTTAAGTAATTTGCTCACGTTTATGTAATTAACAGTTAAGACTGGAATTCGATCTATCTAATAAAGAAGAGTAAGGGTAAGGGAGTGGTACGCTGTAAGTTATTTTGTCCTCAACACTATGAAGGCATCAGTAGATCGTTCTTGCCTCGACTGAGTAATTAGATCAATCTAACCTGAATTATATTGCTGTTATATTATGGCCTACAATCAGTTGAAATTACAATGGGAAGTTTGAGAGTCTTATAAATGAGGCAACGGGCTGAAGAGGAAAGACTATTTCCTAACTCTGAGCAGCTAGATAACCCCAGGCAAGTTACTCAACTACTCTGCACCTCAGTCTCCAAATCTGTAAAATAGAAAAAGCATTATTTTATCGTGTAATTACCAAGGTGCATGTATTAAGTATAGAAATCCCAGCACTAGAAAAAAGGGGGATTCCCCCAGCGTTATGAGAAAATTATCAGAGAAACACATGCTGGTTTCAGTGCCCTGGAGAACTCAGTGAAAGACAGGGCCATTCAAATTGTCACTTAAAGCCAGGGGAAGGCTGAGATTAGTCCAGATTCTTCCTTCTCCCTCACTCCCCAAATCCAACGTCAAGTTTTAACAACCACTCATGTTCTATAAGTATTCAATGTCTACTGTATGCCAGACACTGTTCTCCCTAAAGCTGTATCAAACATGTCCTCTCTACCCCAAATACCACCTCTACTTCAGGTCTCTTGACTGAACTATTTTAAGAGCCTCCTAACTTACCCTCTAACCTCCATTTTCTCTTTCTCCAATACATCCTTCTCACACATCCAGGGAGGTCTGTAAAAAATGCCTAAAAATTCTCTGCTGGTCAAGGATGAAGTTCCAAACAGGGATAATGGTTATTGTTAAGGATCAAGTTCCAAATTTCTTAGTATGTCATAAGACCCTCCAAGTCTGGCTCCTATCCATCTAGATGTCTTATTTAGGGTGCTAGCCTGGCATTTTACACTTCCCCAACACCAAACATACAGTTGTTTTAACATACCCCACTCAACTGTTCTGTTTCCATGTCACTGTTCAGGCTGTCCTCAACCCTTGAATTGTCCTTCCTTTGCCTTTTACTTCATTTCCTTAGCTTCCTCTCTCCAGACTAGAATAGGGGTCTCTTCTAGCTATTCTCATATCTGGCTTTTCTTACAGTTCTTATCAAATTATATTTCCATTTTACATAAGTATTTATGCCCTAATTTGGTAGATCTAGTGTCAGTCCAGTGATGACCCTTTAGATGTGGTGTTCTTTGTCCTTATATGCCTGAGACAGGGGTTTCTGCTTGGGTTCTCCCTATCCAAAACTATTCTTTTCAGTTTCCTTCCATCCCCAATCACTGATACCGTGGGTGTGGCCAAGACAGGCTGACAACAAATTACCATTTCTCTGCTGGTTCAACTCCCAGTGCAGAAAAAGGGAGCACAGACTTTAGATTCAGATATAGGTTCTAATCCCATTTTGCCATTTTGAAAATACTTCCATTCACTAAACTTTAGCTTCCTCTTAAAGATGGGATAATAGTTATTAATACTTTGCAGAGTTGAGATGATAATAATGCTAGTAATATTGTAACTATTATATATTAAGTATTATGCTAATACTTAATGGATTTCATTAAGCACATGGATTTCATTAAATCCTTACAACTCCTTCATGAGGTAGGTTCTACTATTTATTTTATAGATGAGGAAGCCAACTACAGAAGCTAATTAACTGACCCAAGTGAAACACCATGGGCTGGCTAACCCCACACTCATTCCCAACCCATTCTGTCCTTTCACTACTGAGGCGGAAAAGGCTAAATACTCTCCCAGCCTTCCTAGCACTTAGGAGTAGCCAGGTAACCCAGTTCTGACCAATGACATATACAGGAAAATCTCCTGAGAGAATATTGGGAAAGTCTTACTTTTCCAGTAAGAAGATGAACATTACTGGTGTTCCCCTACACCCCATTTTTCCACCTTCATCATAGACATGATGGCTAAAGCTACAGCAGTCATCTTAAATCAAGAGAGAAAAGTCAAGAGCCAGAGGAAACTTATCTTGAAATCACTGGCCAACAAAGTCAATGCTACTTATCACTGACCTCCAGAATTATTTTATATGAGAAAAATATACCCCATATTTGTTTAAATGACCATTAGTCAAGTATTCAAGTAGCATCTTCAGGCATTTAGTAAGTGATACAGAGTAATAAAATGATGGATTTAAAATTTAAAATTGGGCAACCTTAACCATTAAAGCTATATGAAAAACACTTAGAACTAGACTTGGTAGGGTGTGGGTACTTGAATGAGGAAAATGATTATAATAATCATACTTAGCCTCCTGCTTAAGGCCCCAAGCTCCTCCGGAAACTGAGGACTATCAATATCCTAAATCACAACAGAGCTGCTTGGGAACAGACCACCCTTTTTAAATACTGGACCCAGCCCTTTTCTCTGCATTTCCAAATTCAGCTCTCTCAGCTCAAGGTCCACTTAAGGAGGGAAGAGGGAAGAGAGAAGGTCAGTCTGGAGTCAGGTCTTGGCTGTTCACCCCTACCTATGGCAAGGTACTACAAGAAGTCTTAGCCTCCTGCCACATGGATGTAAGATGACAAAGTTCAAAGGACTCAGCATAAACTTATAATCATGACAGCGCTTGTAGTGACAGTGAAGGCCCAAGCTTTTCTGTGGCAGCCAGAGACTTTTGGAGGTAACAAGGAGTGTGGTTTTATAGCTTAAAGAAACCAAGGACTATTGATTTTTCTGTCTCTTTTCCCGCTGAGACCAGTAATAGCAAAAATCTGATTAAGACACTTAGATTCAAGTACCTCCCCTACCAGCTGAGCAATTTTCAAGTAATCACACTTCTGAACTTACCCAACATAAGTGAGGTCAAAAAAGCCAGTTTGGGGAACCAATTATTTACTTTTCCTAAAATGTGCAAGGAAAAAGATAGCATTGTTGGCCACCTTCTTGAAAACTATGGCTTCTATTCGTATGTCCAGGATTTAAAGCTGCCTGCTCACAGACCTCTAAATCTGTCTGAGAAGGGCCAGCCACTCCTGTCATACCTGGCATGTGTGTCCTACTGGTCACATGCCATCTGTTTCTAAAGCTCCTTGGAACTGAAAGGGTATTTCTCACAGGAATTATGATATTGATGAAGGCAGGAATCTTAGACAAACTCAGAATTGGGAGGAAAGAGAAAGCCTATTTACTGAACATTTACTAGGTAGCAGGTGTGAGTAACTGAATCACTAGGGAGCTTATAGAAACAGATTGCTGAGAACCACCTCCTGAGTTTCTGGTTCAGTAGGTCTGGGTAGCACCCAAGAATTTGCATTTTTAACAAATTCTACACCTAGGGACTACCCTTAGAAGCCACTGCTATGCTGTATAAATCAATTACTGAGACTTTGGAAACCCACAACTGGCCACCTTAAGATGCTGGAAAAGTTTCTTCAACTCTAAGGAGAGATTTACAATACCATGATGCCTATCTTGCTTACAGTCTTTTAAAGACAAACAACCCTCTCCAACACCTCCTGCCCTACTCCCAAAAGCTAGTAGTGAAAGGTTTCTACAGGTTTTTCTTTAAGGGCCACATTCCAAATGCTTCAGGACATTGAACAATGCCTGTGGGTTTTCAGAAGAGAAATTCTCCTAGCAGTTCCCAAAGATGTGTCTTGGAAGAAAGAACAAGCCACCAGTGGATGTTCACCAATCTTCCTAAGTGTGCACAGGCTACTTTCCACTTTAGCTGCTACTAAGGGAGGAAAAAATTTTAAAAGAGTAATTCTCAAGCTTTGTGCACAATGTAAGTGGGCTCATGACAGTAATGATCAGGAATGAATGGGTACAAGGATGGAGAGGAAAAAGGGTGAGAGAGGGTGAGTGAGTGTATATTGGAGGTTGGGGAGATAGACAAAAGCCAGGTAATTCTGAGACACCCTTATTGGCAGCTTAGGGCCTGTCAATGGGTTACAGGTGAACTGAGACACTGATTCCTTATGCTCTGAGAGCATCTGGGAAGGAAGTGGAGTATAGGAGCTCCTGGGCAGCCTTGTCTGTTTAATCTGAGTTTTCATCAAATCTCATCATTTTCTGCATGGAAGTAATGGCTTAAAGCTAACTGTGAGTCACTGTTTGAGAGAACAAAAACATTTATTCTGAGCTCTGAGGTCAATGTGCCAGAGATTTGTGGGCCTCTAAAAAGGCTTCAGTATTAGAGGCCTAATCATTTAGTCATTAATTCATTCACCAATCAATATTCACTATGGGTTTGCTTTGTGTCAGGCACTTACTAAGCACCGAGGACATAGTGAGTAACTATAAGAGCAATGAGTGTTACAAAATATAAATAATTATAAGGCAGCAAATAATATAGACTACATGTAGCTCAGTGGTTAAGAATATGGAACATCCAAATTTAGACTTGACTCAGGCTCCACCACTTTCTGGCTCTGTGACAGGGATAAGTATTCCCATTTTTCTTGATTTGCGTCTATGTATATTAACATTTGAATAATAAGGATTAAATAAAATAATGATAGCATAGTTCTCCAACTGGGAACCGGAGCCCCTAAGAATACTAAACAATATAGGTACATATTTATACTGAATATAAATATGGTTCACCTTCCTGGGATGGTAATAGTAGAATTTTGAAAGATAATCTACAATTTTCAAATAAATTTTAACCTTTTAGTACTTGCTCTGAACTATGCCCCCATTGATCGAGGAATTAATTTGTTCTCCTCTCACATCGGATATTCTTGGGATAGGAAAGTTTCCAAAGCACTGTTCATGGCTGACAATGCTCAACCAATAGCAACCATAACTGTGAATAATAACCCATCCACAAGAGAAACAAATTTACTCTGTATTGTACGGGGCATAAGACAGTGTCCTCTTTACCCAGGCATCCTTTTTTTCCCAAGCTCTGGACTTCAGTTTCTGTCCCCCAAACCCTGTAATTACTTGGGAAGTGTAACTCCAGGAAGCAAATGCCAGGAAGTTGTCTTCAAAACACACAAAAAAATTTCAGCATGAGTAAAGTTGTTAGTATCATCAACCTCCTGGTTGCCCTGGGCCTTGGCCTGCCCAAGTAGTTAACCTTTAAGATAGGAACAGTTCAATCACAGACCCAGCTCCATCCTGACTAGCTCTGTCTCATTTTAAAAGCTCTTAGAGATCAATCATCTCCTTAAAGTCTCATTAAGCAAATGATATACAGGGTAGGTGTTATTTTTCATATATTACAGAGGAGAAAGCTGAGGCCTCTGGCAGTAAAGTGACTTGTTCAAGTTTTTAATTAAAGGCATAGTCAAGACTTAAACTCAGGTCTTCTGACTTCAAGGAGGAGAGGGAGCTCTGCCTACTACATGAAGCAACAGAAATCATTCCAATGAGAATCTATGCAGCACAGCCAAAAGGCCTTCTAGTCTTTTATCAAAATCCTATCAGTTTTCAGCTGTTTTCAGGGCCATCAAATTATATCTTCATTGACTAAGAATCATAAGTAACTAACAGAAAACTAAATTAAACTACATGCGCATATTTAGCAAGAAAAGGGAACTCTCACTGGTGATGTTAATGGCTTTTCTTAGAAGGATACTGTGAAAAGTCTTCCATGTTTCCTACTGACTTTGCTCAAGAATGTTATTTTATAACAAAAGAGATCTAACAAAAACTTAAAATGTCCATAATGTTAAGAGCTGGAAGGGAAATTGTTAAACAACTCATAGTCTGAATGGGAAAGTGAAGGCAAGGGAGATGGGTAGGATTTGTCCAGTGTCTTGCAATTATTAGTAGCAGAACCAGACCTGGAGCTAAGATCTCTACCTCATGTATGAAGACCTAGTTCCATACCTGACTTCTCAGAAGCCTGTCCTGACACCAACCTCTGATGGAGTTGTGGCCTCTCCCCTATACTCAACATGTTTCTACAGTAAGCTGAACATTCATTTATTATGTTAGGTCCTTGAAATATACTGGCACATCCATCTGAGATAGCTCTTAATCTCAGTGTACTATAATGTCTCCTTACATGTGGAGTCCATGGAGGGACTGCTGCTAGGCCTCTAGCTCCTCCAAGGTGAGGCTCCCTAGTCCTAGAATTGGAAAAGATAACTCCCTTCCCTAGCTTATCACTAGGAGCAGAGAAAGGAACACATATTTTAAGACAGATCAGCTTGCTGTAATAGAAAGTACATATAGAAAGGGGATGGATGTAATACAACAACAAAATTTTTTAAAAAAGGGGGGGATGGATGTAATACAACAACAATAAAATTAAAAAAAAAAAGTACATATACTTTGAAATCATAAAGACCCAAGTTCAAAACTTTCCTCATCTTTTAAAAGCTATACTATACACTATACAAATCACATGACCTGAATTAAACTACCAGTTTTTTCTTGTTGTTCTATTACAGTTGTCCCAATTTTTCCCCTCTTGCTCTCCACTGCCCTCCCACACCCCCTGCGACACTGTTTCCATAGTCAATCCCCACGGTGTTGTCCATGTCCGTGGATCATTTATACCTGTTCCTTGACTAAACCCTTCCCCTTATTTCCGCCTTCCTCCCCTTCTGGTCACCGTCAGTCTGTTCCTTTTCCCATACCTTTGGTTCTGTTTTGCTCGTTTTAAACTACCAGTTTTTTTAACTGTAAAGGATGTGTACTACAAGGTTTATAATTAGTAAGATTATAGTTAGTATATATATATATATATAGTACGTAGCATGTGTTTGTCAATGGTAATTAATACTTTTTAAATATAACCATTACTGTTACTAACAATAAATCATCCACTTGGACCTTTTATATCCAACAATGTAAAAGAGAAGATAACCTAAAAATCTGCCTACTACATAACACCTAGGAAAACTTAATAAAGTTTAACAAATACTGTTATATAACAAAACATCAACAGAATTGAGATTTTTTTTTTAATTTAATTTTATTGTTGTTGTATGACATCCATCCCCTTTTTGTTCCTCTCTGTCCCCCTCCCCATCCACAGAATTGAGATTTTAAGAAATAAATCTCCAAGGGTCCAAAACATACAGGAAAGTAAAAATGAGGAACTCTCATAGTGAGTGGATAGTAGACTGATCTGAGGAGGTCCTCTAGTCTAGGCAATCAAAGGCTTGCTTTTTAAGTCATGGGAGATCAGGCTTTGGGCCTTGGAGAGGCCATGAGCTGACACTCAAATTCCACTGTATAAAACTGGGACTTAACCTGGCTGGTAGCACAGTGGATAAGGTGCCAGCCTGTGAACCCAAAGGTCACTGGTTCAATTCCCCAGCCAGGGCATATAATTAGGTTGCAAGCCAGGTCTCCGGCCAGCTCTGTAGCTGGAGGCAGGTGAAAGTCAATCATACATTGATGTGTTAGAGGAAATCACATTGCTGATTTAAAGAAGATAAACTGATTTAAAAGTACAAAGAGGCAACAGGAAGTTTAGATTAAAAGTGAATTTCTATAGCTGGAGGCAGGTAAAAGGCAACCATACACTGAAGTCTTTCTCCCGCTCTGCCTCTCTCCCTTCCCCTTCTCTCTAAAAATAATAAATAAAATCTTAAAAAAAAAAAAAAAAAAAGTGAGTCCCTAAGAAACTGAACTTTGGCCTGTATGAAGACGGAATTTATTCCAGTTGTGTGGAGTTTATACTACCTGTGTGGTCCTAGAATCTCCAGCAGAGAAATTAACTTAAAACATAGTTCCAGCTGATATTTCTTGGTGATTAGTATAAACAAAGGCAATCTTTCCTTTCTCCCTCTGGCAAAGTACTAATGATCTTATTTAATTTTCAATAACATTCTATGAAATAGATAATAAATTTAGGGGGTTTAACAACTTGTCCAAAGTTGCTTAACTGTTATCTGACAGATGTAGGATTTGAACCTGGTTGTTCATTCAACTGAAACCATTTACCAAGTTCTGCTATGTACCATGCAGAGATAAGGTCTGTTCTCCTTCCAATATATAACACTAACTTTCCTTGCGCAAATTAATAAGAAATGCAACTATTTTCTTCTCAAGTTTAGAAATTCAGTAAGAATGAAGGCAGTTGGGACCATGGGACACCCACAGGACTGCCCTGTGTACTGTCTGCCAAAGCATCCCAGTCTTCTCTGGTGAAGGAATCCAGGTTGCTGGAACACTCTGAACTGGAAAAGAAAACAGCAACAGGCTCCCTGAGCTAGAGGGGCACAGGGTTCTGACCAATGAGTCCTGGTTATTGGAGTTAATTTTATTAGAATAAACATACAGTAGTTTAAAGAAAAAATATTTACCATTAAGGCAAACTTGGAATATTAAAGCTGTTAAGAAAACACAAATAGGTGGCGAACAGGATGACAGCTGGTGGGGGCAGGAGTGTTGAGCAAAAAGGAAAAAGGACTCATGGACATGGACAACAGTGTGGTGATTGCAGCGGGGAGGGGATAGAAGGGGGCTAAATGGTAATTTAAAAAATTACAATACAGATTAAACTTAAAAAAGAGCCATGGCTGGTGGCACAGTGGGTAAGGTGCCAACCTGCGAACCCAAAGGTCATTGGTTCGATTCCCAGCCAGGGCGCATAACCAGGTTGCAAGCCAGGTCTCCAGCCAGGTCCTTAGCTGGAGGCAGGTGAAAGGCAACCATACTCTGATGTTTCTCTCCCTCTCTCCCTTCCCCTCTCTCTGAAAATAATGAGTAAAATCTTTTAAAAAAATTAATATGTATTCTTACAAGCTTAAGTCAACATACTGATCATCTTATGATAGGTGTGCTTTATAAAAATAGTTCTAATGTTTTTAAAATCAAATGATGTTTTTGAGGAGTTTTCGAAGCACCCTCTAGGGATCTTACAGAACAAAGTTTGGAACAATCTAGGAGTTCCCTGAGATTCCTGCCACCAAGACCATTATTAACCTGCTTTTGGAGCTTCATTTCCCACTTTTCCCCTTTTATAATCTTTACTCCAGCTAATCTCAAGTACTGACTATACCCTGACCATACCTTCTTACCTCCATGTGTTTGTTCATACTGTTACCTTTACCTTTCACTTAAATTCATTATATTTGATATGCTAAGCACCATGTTAGCAACATACATACATTTTCTCATTCACTTCCACACATTACCACACATCCTACCCTATCTTATTTATAAATAATAAGAATCATTGTAAGCACTTACTTCATACCAGATATTATATGCTGAGTGCCTTCCACTAGCCCATTTAGCCCTTATAGCAGCCCTATGAAACACAGTAATATTATTACTCTCATTCTATAGCGAGAACACCGAGACTCTTGAAAGTTAAAAAAAAATTTGCTATAGGACAGACTGCTTTCTAGAAAAATGCTGTCTGAGCTCTGAACTGAACTGTTAAAGAATAAGGTGAAACTGTCAGAGGTCAATAGCATTCTTGGCAGACAGACAACATGCACAAAGGTAGAGAAGTAGAACATAATTTGGTATGCAGTTCAGGAAAAAAATAAATCAGCCTTCACAATCAGTATATCTGGGTTCAAATATCTATTTTTGTTTTGTACTGTAGCCTCTTACTGTGATGATAAGTTGTACCTTGTAGAACTGCTTTAAGATTAAAGTACCCAGCAAAGGGCCAGACCCATGGTAGGTACTCAATAAATAAATGTCACCTCTCTTCCTTTCTCCTAGTTGACAATTCAACAATGCTTACTCTCAATAAATGTCAGTTTCATCTCCACTGGATCCCAGACCTGCCCCCCTTCTACAAGTTTGCAAGCTTTACAAAAGCTTTTGGAGGCATAGCAGATCAAAACTCATTCAGCAACTTATTTGGTAACGACCTTAACCACCCTTTTTCAAAATGAGAGCCATTCTCACACAACTCACCGGTATAAGCCATGTTTTTAGGGTTGCCGTAAGGAGCCCCTGGCTGCATGGGGCTATAAACAGGGTTCATCGTGGAAGACCAAGGATCCTACAGAGAAACAAAGAAAACAGCATTGATTATTAATTATTCATTCTCCCTCACATCAGCTTTCTCCCTATAATCTTCAGCTTAAACTCAGAGAAGCAAACGGTATGCTAGAAAAAGGACTAAGCAAAAAGCCATCTGTTTGTACTTGGCCCTGTGCTAGACATTTCTCTTACTATACAGATGAAGATGTTGGGAAGAATAGAGGTGATAAAACTTGCCTAACATCAACCTAGGCCTTTGGCTCTGAGTTCAGTATTAGTCCCACTTTCCTAGATGATTCTGTCACTAGCATACTGTGTGACAGGGCCAAGTCACTTACCCTCTGTGGCCTTTCATGTCCTAATATAAAATCAATTAGTTCAGGCTCTCTAAAGTCCTTTTTAATTCTAAGGATAATAGTCTAGGAGCTGGGAAAGGATACATCTCTATTCATCCAGGAGGGCTCAAGTGCTTGATGATGGGCACACAGACTTCCAAAGGAAGAGTAACAAGTGTCTCACCGACCCTTTGCAACTACAGAGGACAAGATACCAGTTACAGCTCTGAAGAAGAGGGAGTGGGGAATTTATTGCCATTGATCATTTTAATGCAAACAAGAGAACACCGCCAAGGTTTCTTTCAAAACTTATTCAAGGGGAAAAAATAAACGTGGAAATTTGTGTGCAATAAGTATCACCTGCACAAGTTCCCTGTTAATTATCTTAATGAAGCATTTTCCATTCTGATTAACAGAAAATCTGTCAATAAGCTCTATTAGCCAGCCAATTTGTCCCACCTTATTTAGGGAACCATCTTTGACACACAGGCCAACACATGTTTGAAAGTGGGTCTCCAAACATATATGTATTATTTACACTTCATAAAAGGCAAACCATTCCCTCCTAACTAACCTCACATGATAGATGGGCAATTTTTTAGGTCATTAACTTTTCCTGTAGCACCTCAGGATAGGAAACAATCAAACGTTGAAGACAAACAGTCAACAGTTGGCTTAATGACAATTGTTCTGCAATTAATTAGTCTGCCCAGGGTTCTGTAATGAGAAGTGGAGAAAAGATGGATTCCCAAGGAGAGGAAGCTGAGGAGGTTAAATGGGGAAAAAGGAAAATGTCACTGGCTAATTTCAGAGGACAGAACTCCTGGAATGCGTCCAATGTACAGCCCTGGCAAGTCACTCCAGGGCAATAGGCTACATTAAACTACCACAAGGTGACAAACTGAAACTAGAGCAATTTGTGGATGAAAGCTGCAGGAGATACATATTTCAGCACAACTTTTGGAAAAAATGTTTTAACAGCCAGAGTTATCCAAGAATATAGCCAAACAATACACTCTCTAAATATATTCACTCTCTTGACAGGGTACTGAGAGAATTAAGAGAGATCACAGATGTTAAAATACGTTTTGCAACTGTAAAGCTACGCACAGATGTACCTGATGGTGCCAATGATGTAACCACACAGAAGACTTCTGCACACTTTGCATGCCTTGGATCTCTTATTTGTTTAACCAGTTCTCTGCTAAATACACCAAGGTAAGGAAGACTAAAAGGCTAAGCAGCACAACTGGCTCTGTAAACACCTGGGCACTCTCCTACTGAGAAGGTGTAACAGGGCAGGGCAGGAATCCCCAAAGTCCCCATAACCCTTGGTTTTGGGGAGGGAGAAATAAATAATACAGCTTTTAATGCACTTTGCATATCTATGGTAGGCTGGTAGCTAGGACCAGTAAAAAGGTTCATAATACTGTTTAAGATACTTTACAAATGACAAGGGGATAGCTGAACTTTTCCTAAAGAGAGCCATAAGGAAAGGAACCAGCCTTAAGGAAGGGGGCATGGTGTTTGAAAAATGAAGAGCCCCCACACTCAGCCATGAAGTCTGATGTGAAAGAAGGGCCATGAAGTTGGAAAGGAGGAAGAAAGGGCCCTCTGTCATGAAAAGTAGCACAATGGAAGAAGCATATTAGAGGAGCATGATGGAGCAACAGGTTGCAGCAGCCATGTGAAAAGGAGCTATGCAGTTTGAAGTCAGGATTTGACCATGAGGCCTGGGCTAGTAAGAAAGCAGGCATGCTGCTGCTGTGATTGTGCCCGCTCCAGTTGACTCTGGAGCCACCACAGACTCTCCCTTGTAGACCCAGGCTCTATCCAGACTCTTGGAACTCGGGACATATGCAGAGGAGACTCTCTTAGGACTTGTGCCTTTTCTGGGCTTCACCATGATCCAGTGTAACATATCACATGTTTCCCTGGATTATTATACAGAAGCTGAAGACCACCTATCCCAGATTCTGAAAGAGAGAGCTGACAGATAAGAAATGGGGAACCATTGGGATTGGTTTTGGCTTATAGCCTTTTTGGGGAGCAAGGGAGTGCTAGGTCTGAGGAAAACAGGGCTCTGAGCAAGACTGCTCAAAGCACGCCCACTTCCCTGGTTGGAATATTGTAACTAATATTACAATCATTTACAATTGTTGAAGTTTTTCTCAACACTAATTGTTGGGTCATACACCAAGATGCCATGTGATTGAGTCCCCATTTGCTCAGTAACTAAGGTACTCTATTATGTTGGTTGGACAAAGTATGAAATTGCTTTTCATAACCAAAGAAACTCATTAGCTTTGAAACTGGTCTCTTGCTGCTCCAAAACAAGGGCCACAGTCTGAGGAGGAGATCATGATCATGCCTAAGCAGCACTCCATACCACCATCCATTCCAATCCCAGCTAATAACTGACAGAAATGAGGTCTGCCAGGGGCTCAAAATTTGGAATAAAAATGTGACAGTCACTTTCGGGGAGCTGCTCACAGGTAAACAGAATTCATGGCTTTCAAGGGAAGGTGAGTCTTTTACAACAGAATCCACACAGCTGGACTTCCAGCCAAGATGGAGGCATAGGTAGATATACTGCATTCCTTCCATAAATAAGAAGGACATGAACTAAGAGGGGTGGGATTGTGGGAGACAAGGGGAGCAAAGGGAAAAGAAATTGGGACAGTTGTAACAGCACAGTCAATAAAATAAACTTATAAAAAAAAAAAAAAAGAATCCACACAGTTAACAGTTTCTGGGGCCAGCCAAAACTGAGTAAGCGGATCACAAGCTCTATGATCAGGCAGATTTAGGTTCAAATCCTGGAACTGCCACATACCAAATGTGGGACCACAGGCAAGTATGCCAACCTTTCTAAGCCTCGGTTTCCTCTAGCTTCAAAAGAGAAAAGAATAACACATACTCTGTAGAGTTGTTGTAAGGTATTTTTAAAAAAAGATTTATTATTTTTCATAGAGAGGGGGAGGGGAGAGAGGCAGAGAGGGAGAGAAACATCAGTGTTGGTTGCCTTTCACCTGCCTCCAGCTACAGACCTGGCTGGAGACCTGGCTTGCAACCTGGTTATGTGCCCTGGTTGGGAATCGAACCAGCAACCTCTGGGTTCGCAGGCTGGCACCTTACCCACTGTGCTACCAGCCAGGGCTGTAAGTTTACTTCCTTTGCATATAGTAAAACCCCATTTGGTTATACAGTTCTATAAGCCTTGAAAAATGTATATGGTTGTAAAAACACCACCACAATCAAGACATAAAGTATTTTCATTGCCCCCAAGAGTTGTCTCATCTTTGTAGTCAATCCTCTCCCTCCCCAGACTCACAGGCTGCAAAAACCACTAACTAAAGCCGAGAAAAGGCAGGTGAACAGGCCAAGATCATAAAGCAAGTAAGAGACAGGTTCAAGGGTAGCACTCCAAATGGATCAAAGACCTACATGAGCAAGTTAAAAAGATAAAAACTCTTAGAAAAGAGAAGAAAATATAGGCATAAACCTTCATGATCTTGGATTTGTAAATGGTTTCTTATATAAAATACGATACAAAAGCACAAATAACCAAAGGCAGGGAGCAGGTAAACTGCATTCACCAAAATTAAAAACTTTCATGCTTTAAAGAATACCATCAAGAAAGTGAAAAGATAAACAGAATGAGAGAAAATTTGGGCAAAGTATACACACACAGTTTTTTAAAGAGATTTGTGTGTAAAAAGTATAAAGTGACTTCTGGTTAAGATGGGAGCCATAGGTAAACATGGCTTGTCTCCTTGCACAATGATAGCAAAAATTACAACTAAACTACAAAACAATTATCACCCAGAACAGTAAAAAAATCAAACTGTATGGAGGTACAACAACCAAGAAATTAAAGAAGTCACATTCATTCAGATGAGTAGGAGAGAAGAAAGCGTGGAGATGTTGGACCCAAATCCACATGTGGTGGATAAAAATTGGGAGGAATATCTTGGGAGCAAGGGATCCTAATACCACACCAAACCGCCCAGCCCAAGGTTCCAGTGTCAGGAAGATAAGTCCCCATAACTTCTGGCTGTAAAAACCAGTGGGTGTTGGGGTGGCAGACGAAACTGTGGGACTCAGATGTCTCCTCTCAAAGGGCCGATAGCACTTAGGACTTACTCAGACTCACTTCTCTGGGCTCCAGCACCAGGGCAGCAGTTTGAAGGGTACCAATGACATAAAAGGAGAAACTAAAGTGTCTGGCATAAAGGCAAGAGCTGGGGGACAGCTTTCTCCAAGAGAGAAGGGCAAGCAGAGGCCCTTGTTACTTTCCTGAGTCCTTCTCACTACAGTGCCACAGAGCCAGCAGGCAGGTATCATATCTGAGATTCCATCAACCTAGCTAACACTGTCACTCAACCTTGGAGATCCCCTGAGACTCCATCCCACCAAATTTACAGGCCCATCCAAACTGTTAACTGCAACTTTTCCACATGAAAGGTTGGTTTTTGCTCATGTTTCACAACTTTCTAATTCATTTCAAAGAACAATAGCAAAGTGGTCCCAGGTCCAGCAGCAGCCAGCCTGGATTCAGAGCTTGGCTTTGTCTGGGCAATCTCTAAGCCCAGCACAAGTAGCTGCCATTCAAATTGCTTTAGAGCTCATACAGGTTGGCCCCAAGCAGAACACAAGTGGTGGTGACCTTGGCCTGCAACACCCAGGAAACCCCTGAGCCTGAACACCACGTCTTAACACCACCACCTTGCTCCTATACATCTGATCTTCCACAGAGGGTGGAGGTTGGTGATCAGTGGTCACAGCTAGTCCTTGTAGCTGACTCGCCAGGGCAAATCCTTCCCATTGACCTGCCAACAGTCATCAAGGCTCAACTACAAGGGGAGGGTGTACTCAGCCCACACGAAGGGCCTACCTCAAGTACCCAGCTTGGGTTTTAGGGAAGGCTGTGTCACTGGAACCTATAGGCCATACTATCCAGACATGGAGTCAAAGCAGCTCTGCCTTACACACACACACACACACACACACAGAGCCTTCCAAAAAAATGAGACAAACATGGCCCAAATGAAAGAATAAATCAAAACTCCCAGAAAAGAACTAAACAAAATGGATATAAGCAATCAATTAGCTGCAGAGTTCAAAGCACTGGTTACTGATGCTCAAGGAAATTAGCACTTCAACAGCATAAAAAAGGTCCAGTCAGAAACGAAGGGTACACTAATTGAAATAAAGTACAATTTATAGAAAACAACAGTCGAGTGGATGAAGCCAAGAATTAAATCAATGATTTGGAACGTAAGAAGAAAAGAAATCAGAACAAAAAGAAGAAAAAACAATCTAAAAAAATGAGAGTAGTGTAAGCAGCTTCTGGGACAATTTTAAGTGTTTCAACAATTCGCATTACAGAGGCGCCAGAAGAAGAAGAGAAAGAGCAAGAAACTGGAAATCTATTTAAAAAGATAATGAAAAAAAACTTCCCTAATTTGGTGAAGGAAATACACATGCAACTCCAGGAAGCACAGAGAGTCCTTAACAAAATGGATGCAAAGAGGCCCACTCCAAGACACATCACAATTAAAATGCCACAGATTAAAGATAAAGAGACTCTAAAAAGCAGCAAGGGAAAAGCAGTTAGTTACCTACAGGAGAGTTCCCATAGGACTGTCAGCTGATTTCCTGAAAGACATTTTGCAGGCTAGAAGCAATTAGCAAGAAATATTCAAAGTCATGAAAAGCATGGACCTACAACCAAGACTGCCCTGCACAGCAAAGCTATAATTTAGAATGGAAGGGCAGATAAAGAGCTTCCCTGATAAGAAAAAACTAAAGGAGTTCATGTCACCAAACCATTATTATATGAATGCTAAACAGACTTATTTAAGAAAATGAAGATCAAGCCTGGCTGGTGGCACAGTGGATAAGGCGCTGGCCTGTGAGCCCAAAGGTCGCTGGTTCAATTCCCAGCCAGGGCATGTAACCAGACTGCAAGCCAGGTCTCCAGCCAGGTCTGTAGCTGGAGGCAGGTGAAAGGCAACCACACATTGATATCTCTCTCCCTCTCTGCCTCTCTCCCTTCCCCTCTCTCTGGAGATAATAACTAAAATCTTTAAAAAAAAGAAAAGAAAACAAAAGAAAATGAAGATCAAAACTACAAATAATAAAATGGAAATTAATAGTGGTAAATATCTAACAACAGTTGAATCCAAAAAACCAACTAACCAAATAAGAACAGAGAAGACTCATGGATACAGAGTGTTTTCATGGTTGTCAAATGGGAGTGAGGTGTTGGAGAAAAGGTGAAGAGGTGAGGGGACAACAAAGTACCAATAGAGGATGTAATAGCCACAGGGATATAAGTACAGTACAGGAAATGGAGTAACCAAAGAACTTACATGCATGATCCATGGACATGAACACTGATGTGGGGATTGCCTGAGGGTGTAGTGGGGGCTGGCTGGAGGGGGCAAAAGGGGAAAAACTGGGACAACTGTAATAGCATAATAAAATATAAATTAAAAAAGAAACAATGGAGTCTGAGGCAGTGGAATGATATATAAAACATGCTGAAAGAAAAAACCAATCTAGGAATTTATTTAAAAAAAAAAAAAAAAGCAATAATTCAAAGGAATATATGCACCCCTATCTTCATTACAGCATGTTTTACAATAGCCAAGATCTGTAAACACCCCAAGTGTCCATCTAAAGAGGAGTGGATAATAGCTATGGTGGCCCTAACTGGTGTGGCCCAGTGGGTTGGGTGTCATCCCACATACCAAAAGGTTGCCGGTTCAATTCCTGGTCAGGGCACATGTCTTGGTTTGGGTGTGAGCCGAGCTTGGGGAATGTGAGAGGCAATCAACTGATGTTTCTCTTGCACATCAATATTTCTCTCTTTCTCTTTCTACCTACCTTCCCCTTTTTCTGAAATAAACAAACAGAAAAACAGCTATGGTACATTTTATACAATGGGATACTACTTAGCCACACACACACACAATTTATCCCTTACAACAGGGACCTGGAGAACATTATGCTAAGTGAAATAAGCCAATCAGAGAAAGACAAATACCTTATGATTTCCTTTATATGTGGAATCAAACGAACAAATTGAACTAACAAGCAAAATAGAGACAGACTCATAGAGAGCAGGCTGATAGATCTGGGGGGGTTAGTGGGTACAGGGATCAAGCCAAAATAAGAAAGAACTCACGAACATGGACAATAGTATAATGACTGTAGGGGGAAAGTGTGGTTGGGTGGAGATGGAAGGGGGTATAAGTAGAAAAAATGGGAATGGAAAAAAATACAATAAAAGGTAAACTATTAAGGGCAATAAAGGAGCAAAAAAACAAACTGGACTATATCAAACTAAAAAGTTTCTGCTCAGCTAAAGAAAACATCAGCAAAATGGAAAGGGAAACTTCCGTATGGGAAAACATGTTTGCCAATGATACCTCAGGCAAGGGCTTGATCTCCAAAATATATAAAAACACCAAAGAGACAAACAACACAATTAAAAAATAGGCTAAGGGCCCGAACAGACAACTCTCTGAGGAGGACATACAAAGGGCCCATATGCATATGAAAGAATGCTCAACATCACTGGCCATCAGAGGGATGCAAATTAAAACCACAATGAGATAACACCCCCCACCTGTCAGAGTGGCCATCATTAACAAATCAACAAACTGTAAGTACTAGCAAGAATGTGGAGAACAGCCCTGGCTGCTAGCACAGTGGATAAGGTGCCGGCCTGGGAACCCAAAGGTCACAGGTTCGATTCCCCAGTCAGGGCACATAACAAGGTTGTAAACCAGGTCTCCAGTCAGGTCTGTGGCTGGAGGCAGGTGAAAAGCAACCATACATTGATGTCTCTCTCCCTCTCTCCCTTCCCCTCTTTCTAAAAATAACGAAATAAAATACTTTAAAATAAGAAAAAAAAAAAAAAGAAGAAGAAGAATGTGGAGAAAAGGGAATCCTAGTACACTGTTGGTGGGAATGCAGACTGGTGCAGCTACTGTGGAAAACAGTATGGAATTTCCTCAAAAAACTAAAAATGGAACTGTCTTTTAACCCTGGGATTCCACTGCTAGGATTATACCCGAAGAATCCTGAAACACCAATTTATAAGTACCTATGCACCCCTATAAGTGCCCATCGGTGAATAAATGGATCAAAACACTGTGGTAAACTTACACAATGGAATACTTCATAGCAAGAAGAAAGGACTCTTACCTTTTGCCATAGTAGGGTTGGAACTGGAGAGTATTATGCTTAGTGAAACAAGCCAGGCAAAAGAGAAATACCATATGATCTCAACCAATACAGGAAACCAATGAACAAAACAAACAAACAAGCAAAGTGGACCCAGGGACATGGGAACAAGGGGCAGAATGATGGTGACCAGAGGGGTGGAAGGAGGGAAAGAGTGGAGGAAGGAAGGGGAAGAGTTTAGTGAAGGAGCTAGTATAGAATGATCCATGGACATGGGCATGGACAACGAGGTGGGGATTGACTATGAGAGAGGGGATGGAGAGGGTGGGACAGGAGAGAGCAACAGGGGAAAATGCAACAACTGTAATACAACAATAAATTAATTTAAAAAAGAAATTAAAAAGAAATGAAAAATTTAAAAATAAACTATTAAAAAAAATAAAAGCAGCCTGGCTGATGTGACTCAGCGGACTGAGTGCTGGCCTGTAAACCAAAGGGTCATCAGTTTGATTCCCAGGCAGGGCATGTACTTGGGTTGTGGACCAGGTCCAGGTGGGGGCATGCGAGAGGCAACCACACATTGATATTCCTCTCCCTCTCCTTCTTCTTCCCTCCCCAATCTCTAAAAATAAAATCTTAAAAAAACAAAACAATAAAAGCTTAAAAAATAGAAAAAACTTGTCAACCAAAATTTCTAACCTCAGTAAAACTATCATTCAAAATTAAAAGCAAAAATAAAGACATTTTATTATAAATAATAATTAAGATAATTCATTGCTAACAACCTACCTTTCAAAACTACTAAAGCCATCTGGCTAAAACAAAATGGTACTGGAGTAATTCAAGCACACATGAGAAAAATAAAAATGCCTCAATAAAGTTGTTTATGGAGATAAATATGCTAGAGTATAAATATTTTTCTATTTTTATTTTAATAGGCTTAAAAGATAGCTATAAATCAAAAACATTGAAACTGTATTGTTGGGCATATAATGGGTAACAATTTAATTTATATAAAGACAAGAGCCCAAAGGGAGGAGGAGAATGGAGTTACAAACACTGGAACAATGTTTCTCCTATAGCTTACTGAAAGCAAGTTTGTATCTAAAATAGATTGTGTGTTAATTTGATTGTAACACATCAATAATTTATAATAAATTAAGACACATTTAATCCTTAAAACAACCACTAAGAAGGCCCTGGCTGATGTCACAGTGGATAAGGTGCCATCCTCTGAACCCAAAGATCTCTATTTCAATTCCCAGCCAGGGCACGTAACCAGGTTGCAAGTAAGGTCTCCAGCCAGATCCTACTGGAAGCAGGTGAAAGGCAACCAATACATTGATGTTTCTCTCCCTCTCTGCCTCTCTCTCTTCCCCTCTCTGGAAATAATAATAAATAAAATCATTAAAAAAAAAAACACTAAGAAAATAACCTTTAAGACTTTATAAAGGTATCAACTATATCAGCAATAAAAATGGAACCACTGATGCACGTTACATGGATTAAGCCTGAAAATATTATGCTAAATGAAAGAAGACAAAGCAAAAGATCACATATAGTATGATTCAATTTATATGAAATATCCAGAAAAGGCAAATCTATAGAGGCAGACAAAAGAGATTTGGTCATCTAGGACCTGAAGTAAGAATGGGGACTGACAGCAGATGGGAGCAAAAGATCTCTTTAGGGTAATAAAAATGGTTTAAAACTGGATTTTGGTGATAGCTGCACAACTGTAAATTTAATAAAAATCATTCAATTATATACTTAAAGCAAGTGAATTTTATATAAATTATATGTACAACAAGCTGTTAAAAATACAAATTTTTGATTCAATAAAAGTTACACAATTTTATAAACTAAAGGGAATTTAAGTCATTTAGTCTGACACTTTCATTTAATACATAAACTGATACTTCCTGTGCTAAACTCTCTGTAAAGTATTACAGATTCAGAGTTAACATGACATAATTTCTGTCCCTGGGGTGTTTATATGAGGGAGACAGACATGGAAACTGACAATTAGAAACATACAGTGCTGTTATTATATTAACTGCTAGAATTTAAAGAAAGACAACTAACTAAAGGGCAGGTGGGGGAAATGTTATGACTGCTATTAGGTGTCCATATGTTCAGTTAAAGGATTCCATTTCTCAATCTGTCTTGCAGTTAGATGTGGCTATGTGATGATTTTTGTTCAATGAGATATAATTAAAATATGGTATAGGGCTTTTGCTTAAAAGCTGCTTAAAGAGAATAATGTTAGCTGGGGGTGGTACCCTTCCTTCTCTTACTATTTCCTGCTGTTTAGAATTAGGACATCATGATTGGAGTTTACCAGCCTTCTTTTCCATAAACTGACCTTGAGAATGTAAGTCTCAAACTGAGGATAGCAGAAGGTACCTTGATTTCATGGAGCAATCATTTCAACCCTGGGCTACCTACCTCTGTATTTTTAAAACCAATGTGATTTTAGATTTCTGTTATATGTAGTTGAAACTAAACATTTAATTGGGAGGGGTAAAGATATAGAAGATTTCAAGAGTCTGTGTCATTTAATCTATGTTTTGAAGGATGACAGGAATTCATCCTTCTAACAGAGGGAGAAGGGGAAGAAAAGGCCATTTGTGAAATTATACCATGAGAAAGCAACGTACATTTAGAGAATATCAAGTAGTTCTGAAAGGCTGGAGCACAGAATCTGTGGGAACACATGGCAGGGTTATTATCATCCTGTCCCCATGTTTGAATTGTGTCCTGTTCTGAACTCAGCTCTTATGAAGGATCTCAGAGGCTAGATTGGGCATTAAAGGCCATTTACAATCCCAGAGCTCTGAAATTCTCTGTTATAAATAGTCATTACAGCTATAATTTCCTTGCTCAATTCTTTTCTTCCTACATTATAAGCACCATGAGGTGACGGGACTATATCACTGCATTTCTAGAAAAGGGCATGATTTAAAGCAGGGTGCTCAGTAAACATTTATTGACTAGCTGAATTAATTAATGGTAAGGAAATATTTTATTAAAATTAAGGAAATATTTTATCAAAATTCAGCAGCTTAATATCTTCTTACCCAACCAATTAAAGAGAATTCCATTTCAGTGGGATTTTTTCCTTAATTCTCTTAGTATGCCAAGCAGGGAAGCCCATTTTTTTTATACTAGATGTGTTTCTTCATACTGTCTGCCAAATATAATCAGACTGCACGTTAGATTTCTGAATTTTACTGTTCTGTATATCATTTCCTCTCAGAAAATATTTCAATTTAAAGATGAAATAGATGAGAACTATGATTTCTAGGAATCTGCCAAGAGGAGCTCAAAATCAAAAAGGCTTCCACAGTTAACAGAAAAATCTTTTCATGCCAAAGCTCAACCACCATCTCTTGTGCCTGCCTGTAAATGAGATGCTCATCTACAAAATGTCACATTCTAACCACTAGAGCATTCAGCCCATTGAAACAGCTTTAGTAAAATGGCTTTTTGTTGGTCAAAATTACAAAATTGTCTCTCAAGCCAAATGCTTGCAAATAATACAAAATTTCTTCTCAAGGGTTTTCCTAATAAGGGCAAACAAATTTCATAAGGAATCTCTCTTAATATAGACTCCAATTACAGACAGTCCTGGACTTAAAATGGTTTGACTTAGCAATTTTTCAACTTTACAAAGATGAAAGTGATACATATACATTCAGTAAAAACGAGCTAGGCTAAGCTATGACATAACCCCATCATAAGCCGAGGAGCATCTTGCTTGTATTTATTAAACCTCACATGTACTTGGGACTTACTATGCGTCATTTCTCTGCCCTTAAAGAACTCATTTTTAGTTGGGGAAACAGCTATGTGTACGTATGACTATAGTGAAAGAGCTATATTAAAAGAAAAGTACTTGAAACAAAGAGAGGGTGTCAATTTGCTTGGCAGAAGTCAAGGGAAGCTTTCATAGTGTAGCATTTTTATAGTTCATTACGGATGGCATAAGAAATAGCAATTACTATATTGCAGATAGAGAAACATAATCAGAAGACTTATATAAATTGTTAACAAAAGCCAAGAGCTAGAATCTAGGACTTTAGGTCCAAAGTACAGTGTCCTTAGCCCTGGCTGGTGGCACAGCAGATAAGGCACTGGACTGTGAACCCAAAGTTCGCTGGTTTGATTCCCAGCCAGGGCACATAACCAGGTTGCAAGTCAGGTCTCCAGTCAGAACCATAGCTGGAGGCAGGTGAAAGGCAACCATACATTGATGTCTCTCTCCTTCTCTGCCTCTCTCCCTTCCCCTCTGTTTGGAAATAATCAATTTTTAAAATCTTAAAAAACAAACAAACAAAAAAAACAGTAGTGTCCTTTCCATGACATCCAGATGTGATACCTAAAGTGGCTGAAATTTTAAAACAGCATTTTTTTGCCTTCACATCTTTGAATTCACCAAACATGCAATACTCTCTTGCCTTTGAGACTCTATACATGCTGTTCTCTTTGCCTGGAATACCACCTTTCTCCATCACTCAGGGGTTCTGTTCATCTTCCCTAGGTTTTAGTCTAGATAAGTCCTACTCATCTTTTCAGGGCTCAATAAAATGCTATTTATACCATACTATAATATAATTGTATCACTCCAACTATAAAGCCCACAAGGGCAGTGGTTTGTCTTTTTTTAATCATTTTTAAAGTTTCCAATTGCAGCTGATACACTATATTATATTAGTTAGAGGTGTATATCCTTGTGATTAGACATTACATAACTTTAAGTAGTCCTTCCAATAAACCTAGCACTGATCTCACACCATATATAATTAAAATATTCACTATATTCTCTATCCTGTACTTTATATCCACATGACCATTCCATAAAAATCATTGTGTATTTCCTTTTTTAACTCTATTTTATTAATTATGCTATTCTACCTGTCCAAATTTTCCCTCTTTTCCTCCCCTCTCCCTGTACCCCTTCCCTCTAGCAATCCTCCCCACTTAGTTTATGTCAATGGGTCATGCAGGTAAGTTCCTTGGCTTCTCTATTTCCTATACTATTCTTAACTTTCCCATGTCTATTTTGCTTCTAAATTGCTGCACCAATTCCTCCATTCTCCCCCTTCCTCCTCCCTCCTCCCAGCTGATAACCCTCCAAATGATTTCTTTATCTATGATTCTGTTCCTATCTGGTTGTTTGGGTTTGTTTGTTTTTAAGATTCGGTTGTTCATACTTGTGAATTTGTTGTTGGTTTTTATATTCTCCTTTTCTTAAATAAGTCCCTTTAACATTTCCTGTAATAATGGCTTGGTAGTAATGAACTCCTTCAGCTTTATTTTGTCTGGGAAGCACTCTATCTGCCCTTCCATTGTAAATGATGGCTTTGCTGGATAGAGGAATCTTGGTTGTCGGTCCTTAGTTTCCAACACTTTGAATACTTCTTGCCAATTCCTTCTTGCCTGTAAAGTTTCTTTTGAAAAATCAGCTGATAGCCTAATGAGGATTCCTTTGTAGGTAACTCTCTGCTTTTCTCTTGCAGCTTTAAAGATTCTGTCTTTATCTTTATTCTTTGGCATTTTTATAATGATGTCTCTTGGTGTGGTCCCGTTTGGGTCCAACTTGATTGGGACGCTCTATGCTTCCTGGACTTGTATGTCTGTTTCCTTCACCAAATTAGGGAAGTTTTCCTTCATTATTTTTACAAATAAGTTTTCAATTTCTTGCTCTTCCTCTTCTCCTTCTGGTATCCCTTTGATTTGAATGTTAACATGTTTGGAGATGTCCCGGAGGTTCCTAAGCCTATCCTTGTTTTCTTTTTTTTTCTTTTTTTTTTTTTTTGAATTCTTGTTTCTTCTTTTTGTTCTGATTAAAAGTTTATTTCTTCCTTATGTTCCAAATTGTTGATTTGAATCCTGAATTCCTTCCCTTCACTGTTGGTTCACTGTGGATTATTCTTTATTTCACTTAGTGTAGCCTTCATTTCTTCCTTTATTTTCTTGCCATACTCAAGGAGTTCTTGAGCATCCTGATAACCGGTGTTTTGAACTCTGTATCTAACATGTTGGCTATCTCCATTTCACTTAGTTCTTTTTGTTTGTTTTCTGTTCTTTCATTTGGGCCATATTTCTTTGTCTCCTCAATTTGGCAACCTCTGTGTTTGTTTCTGTATATTAGGTAGAGCTGTTTTTACTCCCTGTCTTAGTAGCACGCTCTGTGTAGGAAAGGCACCTGTAAATTGTGTGGGGAGGAGCCGTAGGTAATTGTCATGATGGGGCAACCTGCTTCACCACTTTGTGGCTGTCTGGAGAGGGCTCAGAGAGGAGACAATGCTGCCACCTGGCTTCTGGCGGTTTGCCCAGAGCTCATTCCATCTCCAGTGACTTCATCCCCTTCCTGTGTGTGACTGATGCCCTTCCAGCTGCTGCCCCAGTGGTGGGTTTGCATATGCTCTAAGACCATGGTAGGCCTTTAAGCAGTGAAAATCTGGCAGTTTCTTCTGCTGCCCCAACCTCCACTGGTTTTTACAGCCAGAGGTAATGGGGATCTACCTTCTGGTGCTGGAACCCTGGGCTATGCAGTCTGGCACGGGGCTGGGGTTGCTCACTCCAAAGTATCCCTCCTGTTGATGCCACCGCCAACCTTCCATGCCTCTTCACCTCTCAGCCCACCTCTGCAACTCTGCCTCTCCTACCTGCTGGATAAATGTGTCTTCTTTAAATCCTTAGCTATCAGACTTCCATATCTGATGGTTCTAGGTGTTACTAGTTTTTTGTTTTCGTTTTTCAGATTTTATTTATTTTCAGAGAGGGGAAAGGAGGGAGAAAGACAGGGGGAGAAACATCAATGAGCAAGGTTGCCCCCTGACACAGGCATGTGCCCTGACCAAGAATTGAACCAGCAACTCCTTGGTTGGCAGGCCAGTACTCAGTCCACTGGGCCACACCAGCCAGGGCTCTAGGTGTTATTAGTTTTGAGATCTGGTAATAATTCTTTCTATGATTGTGTGAGGGGGCAAAGTATGTCTACCTACCCCTCTATCTTGACCAGAAGTCCCAATCTGTACTTCTTAACTCCTTCACCTTTTTCACTCATACTCCTCAACCCCCATTCTACCTGGCAACATACCTGCAAGTCTGTTTCTGTTCTGCTTCTTTGTTTTGTTTTTAGATTCATTTGTTGATAGATATGTATTTATTGTCATGTTATTGTTCATATTTTTTATCTTTGTCTTAAAGAAGGCACTTTAACATTTCATATAATACTGGTTTCATATAACTTCTTTAGCTTCTTCTTGTCTGGAAAGCTCTTTATCTGTCCTTTGATTCTAAATGACAGCTTTGCTGGTAGAGTAACCTTGGTTGTAGATCCTTGTTTTATCACTTTGAATATTTTGTGTGAATCCCTACTGGCCTACAAGGTTTCTTTTGAGAAATCAGCGGACGGTCTCTTGCTGCTTTTAAGACGATCTCTTTGCCTTGGCCAGGTGGCTCAGTTGGTTGGAGCATCATCTCACACATCATAAGGATGTGGCTTTGATTCCCAGTCAGGTATATACCTAGCTTGCAGGTTCAATTTCCAGTGCATGAGAGGCAACCAATCACTGTTTCTCTTTCAAATCAGTGTTTCCCCCTTTTTCCTCCTTCCTTTCTCTCTGAAATTAATAAATGTATCCTCAAGTGAGGGAAGAAAAAAAGATTTTTTCCCTTGTCTTTAACCTTTTGCATTTTAACTATTATGTATGTTGGATGGGCTTCTTTGGGTTTACCTTGTTTGAGATTCTCTGTGCTTCCTGAACTTATATGTCTATTCCCTTCACCCAGTTAGGGAAGTCTTCTGTCATTATTTTTTCAAATAATAGGTTTTCAATTTGTTGCTCTCCCACTTCTTCCAGCACCCCATGATGTGAATGTTAGTATGCTTGAAGTTGTCCCAGAAGCTCCTTATACTATCTACATTTTTTAAATTGTTTTCTTTTTGTTGTTCTGATTGACTGTTTTTTGCTTCGTTATGTTCCAAATTGCTGATCTGATTCTCAGTTTCATCTACTCTACTGCTGAGTTCCTGTTAATCATTCTTCATTTAAGTTAGTGTATCCTTCATTCCTAACTGGTTCTTTTTTACAGTTTCCATGTCCTTTTTTTATGGTTTCTATGTTCTTATTTATGCTGCTGAAGTTCTTTTAAGTTTATCCACTCTTCCCCATTAAATCAGTGTTTTGAATTCTGCATCTAGTAGACTGCTTGTCTCCATTTTGTTTAGTTATATTTCTGAAGTTTTGTTTTGTTCTTTCATTAAGGATATGCTTCTTCATCTCCTCATTTTGGCTGCCTTCCTGTGTTTGTTTCTATGTATTAGGTAGAGCTTCTACATCTAGGGTTCTAGAAGGGCAATTAGAGAGCCTCAGAGAAGTGTAGCAGCAACCACTCTGAGGCTCTCTGATACAAGAAAGCAATTATCTCCTTATCTATAAAATGTAAATACTATCAGTTGGGGCTGTGCAAGAGTCAACCACACATTGATGTTTCTCTCCATTTCTCCCACCCTTCCCCCTTTTCTAAAAATAAAATCTTTAAAAATAATAAAATAAAATAAAAAAGAAAGGTCAATGGTTTGAAACCCTGTCAGGGCACACATTGTCTGGGTCACAGGCCAGGTCCTCAGTTGGGAGCATGCAAGAAGCAACCCATCAATGTTTCTCCCACACAATGACATTTTCTCCCCGTCTCCCTCCCTTCCCTTCTCACTGAAGATAAATAAATAGAATCTTAAAGAAAAAAAAAAAAGAATTGCTATAAATATAAATAGAAATTCATGAATAGCTGAAGCACAAAGTAACAATCATATCTGTGTTTTATTAAATAAAATATTTCATCAAAATATGAAAAATGGATTGTAGAAGAGAAACAGAAGATCTGAAACAGGAAGGAATGGTTGAAATAGATAAAGAAAAACATAGAAAATATTCTGGAGTCAGAACTGACAGGATTTAGAAACTGCGGTTTGATGATGATAAAGTAAAAACAAGTAAAGGGTGTCAAGGGTAAGCAATGAAAGATGGTATTCATATTTGAAAAGAAGAGGCAAAGATGTCCAATGAACATCTGGAAATATTGATCTGAGAGATGATAACTGCTGTGAACTTACTACCCACCAACCATTACATTTATTTGTTTAGACGTTAGCAGAAGTAGTCCAGAAAGGGTATAATGGCAGTAAAGAATGATGAAACATGGAGGAACAATAGTAGTACAGTAAAATATATCATCCGGTATAGTTTACTGACAAGTAGGGCTCCCAGAAAAACGTCTTTAGAATCTTCTCAGTTGTTAAAGAAGCAAGCTTGCTTGGCTCCTAAGATGCTTGCTTGCTTGCTTGCTTCCTTCAGTCAAAAAACCTTCACTGAATTTTATTTTATACTACGCCCAGTACTAGCATTACGGGTATAAAGCTGAATAACATGTCTTTAAGGATCTTGGAGTTAGCAGAGAAAGGAAACATGTAGAGTCAAATAAAGCAACAACCATGTACTACAGTAGAGACAAACAAGCCCAGGGTCTAGAGAACCTAACTCCATTATCCTGTTCTCCAAGATGTCTTCCCAGTAGATCACTCTCTCCCTCTTTCAAATATGTGCATAACTTGGTTTCCAGACACTATATTCACTGTGTCTCGGTGGGTTTTTGTTTTGTTTTTCCTTCATTCTTCTAACACCTCATTCTCAATTTCTGAATGTTGAGGTGACATAGGCATCTTGGGCCTCTTCCCTTTTCCACCTCCATGCACTCCCAAGGTCACCTCATCTAATCTCATGGTTCTAAGTACCATCTATTTTTTTCTATGTAGGCATCCCCTGAGATCTCTTCCTCCTGAAGTTTTTTCCATTCAGTTAATGGCAGGCAACTCCAGCCTTTCAACTTTATAGGTCAAAATTTGGTGTCAGTCTTGACTTCCCTTTTTCTTATACTCCACTACTAGTCCAAGAGCAAATTTTTTGGTTTTCTACCTCTAAAATCAATTCTCACCACCCCCATTTTACCACTTTAATCCAAACCACCATCATCTCTCAAGATCAAGGCAACATAAACTGACAAGCCCCATATTCAAGTATTTACCCCAATTCTTTCCCCTAACCACATCCTTGTTCATTCCCTAGATTCCTTTGTGTTCATACCCACCTGCCCTGCCCAATTAGCAGGTTAAGTCCTTGGAGGGCAAAGGCCATATCTAATTCTCCCTCCTGTCCTATAGCACAGGATTTAGCAGGTACTTTGGGAATGTTTGTTAAGCCCAACTAAAGAAAAAGATCAATTTCTTACTTTTCAAAGCATTTTTGTATTCATCTAACAACTCAATGGGGAATCAGGGTTGCGATTAGCCTCTACTTTAAAATGAGAGAAACCTCAAAAAAGAGAAGAAACTTTGCCCAGTCTTTAATCCTGATACCTCACACTCTAAGCCCAGTGTTCTTTTCACCTAATCATAATGTTCATCATATTTCTTAGAGCCAAGAAGATGGTTAAGGCAAGAAAGATCAAGACTGACAAAGAGACTTACACATTATAATCACACAATAATATAAACAGCACATCCTGAATAAATAAGCAAATATGACATCTATATCAGAGCCAAGAGGCTGGGTTTAAAATAAACCCATATTTAATGATACTCTAATGCTGGGGTATTTATTTTGTAAATTACTGGAAAAAAGGCACTGATGAGAAGAGAATAAGATAGGCTGTTTGCCCTTATGGAGCTCACAGTGTAGTAGTAAAAATGAGACCCAAACACTCAGTATCTAAAATCCTGGCGGCAGACAAAATGAGAAAAGCAGCTTGAACTCAGAATTTAAAAAAAAAAAAGGCAAGACAATAATAAATAGTAGCTAACTGAATTTTACAGGTAACCTGTACAATTACTGCAGGAATTTGGATAAGGGAGGAAAGGATTACTGGAACTTTGTATATGATTTTAGGGGTTTTATTTTTTGTTTGCTTGTTTGTTTTTGTCTTTTTAAGATTTTGTTTATTATTTCCAGAGAGAGGGGAAGGGATAGAGGCAGAGAGGGAGTGAGACATCAATGTATGGTTGCCCTTCACCTGCCTCCAGCTACAGGCCTGGCTGGAGACCTGGCTGGAGACCTGGCTTGCAACCTGGTTATGTGCCCTGGCTGGGGAATCGAACCAGCAACCTTTGGGTTCCCAGGCCGGCACCTTATCCACTGTGTCACCAGCCAGGGCTATTTTTTGTTTTTTAAGGAAGAATACAATTTACTGTGAAAACTGTGGCAAAATTTAACAAGGAAATGGGCTTGGGACTCATATGGGAACGAGGAGAAGGAAAAACAACAGAATAGAGGTGAAGACGAACCAAAGATTCAAACACTCGCTCCTACACGAAGCTTGCACATTGTTATAGTTAGAACTAATCACTGTCCTCTGTTGCAAACACACTTGGTGATAGCCCCCTTCCACATCTGCTTCCAGTTAGACCCTCCTAGGCTACGTATGAGCTCCATGAAAGCAAGGGCTATCTTGTTAACCTATGGACTTCCTCACTGGATAACAATACAAAGCCCCACACACAACTACATCTTTTGCTTACCTGAATGAACCAAAGAATGTTAGACCTTGGTGGGAACTCAAAAATCATTTAATTCAATCAATTTTGCAACAGAGAAAACAGAAACCAAATGACTTGATCAAAGTCACAAAGCATGTCAGTAACAGATCCAGGACTGAACCTCTGGCCTCCAGATTCCCAGCCAATAAAACATAGAAGCAAGGCTGCTTTTCTATCCAAAGCACAAGAAACCTCTGTGTACTGGTTGGCTCAAGGACTACTGGGCTCCAGCAACAGGGAGGCCTAAGACTGAATCAGGAACTGACTGAAATAGTTGAGACTGAGTATCAGAGCCCTTTGTTTTGGTATAAAAGGGTTCAGAAAAACCTGGCAGAATCACCTATATTTGAGGCAAAGGTCTCAGGAAGCTCTGGGCTACTGAATCAGGAAGTGTTACTATGATTACGGTGAAGACACGGTGAAAAATATGGAGGATAGGAGCAATGGAAAGTTAGATTCCTGCCCAGCAGCACCAACACTAAGCAAGCATTCTTGATTAAAAGGAAAGAGACTGTATTAGACTCTGTATTAGACTGTAAGGCTCAAGAAATGGAAGACAGTGATTTAGGACACAGTGAAGACGCCCCAGGGAAGTATAATTTGAGGTTTAATAATATAGACATTACCAAAAAAAAAAACAAACTAAGGACTGTGTGATATAAAGAACAATCCAAACTAGAATAATGCAGCTTGAGTGATCTGGCCTCCTTGGTCTCCATTATAGCTGCTGGCCCATGCACCCCCATCCTCCATCAGAATCACTAGGGTATTTATTTGAAAATAGTCTTACAAAGAATTTAATTGAAAAACGTGCAAAAAACCCTTAAAGGTGCTCAATATCACTAATCAGCAAGGAAATGCAAATTAAATCCACAATGAAATACCACCTCACATTTGTTAGGATGGCCACTATCCCCCTCCCCACTAAAATACACACACACACACACACACACACACACACACACACACACAGTAACAATTCTTGGCAAGGATATGGTACAGAAGCTAAGGAAAACAGTATGGAGGCTCTTCAAAAAAATAAAAGTGAATTACCAAATAATCCAGCAATTCCACTTCTGGATCTAGATCCAAAAGAATTGAAAACAAGACTTGAAGAGCTGTTTGCACACCCTTGTTTGCTGCAACATTAGTTACAATGGCCAACAGGTGTAAACAACCTAAATGCCCATCAATGAATAAGTGGATAAAGAAAATCTGCTGTATATAAACATCATAATATTATTAAGCCTTAAGAACAAAATCTTGTCATATGCTACATCATGGATAAACCTTGAAGACATTATGCTAAGTGAAATAAGCCAATCACAAAAGAAAGAGAAATTAGAATGGTGGTTGCAGAGGCTTTTGGAGAGGAGGGCTTGTTTTTTAATAGGTATAGTTTCAGTTTTGCAAAAGGAAAAGTACTACAGGTCTGTTGCACAACAAGGTGCTTATAGTTAACACTACTGCACTGCCCTCTTAAAGATGGTTAAGATGGTAAAGCCAATGTTACACTTTTTTACCACAAAAAAGGAAAAATAGAGTTTAGGTCCCACACAAAAAACATTAAACCAGACCAACTGGGAATCAGAATTTAAAACAAGCTTCCACAGGTATTTCCGATATACGGCCAAATTCAGAAGCCACTGGCTTCAAAATAAAGTCCAAACTTGATTTTGGCATTCAAAATCCTCATGAGTCCGTACCTCTCTATCTCTCCATTCTCATCACTTGCTCCATCCACTTCAGCCTTACTCTATCTGCCCTCTTGACCGCACCCCCAGAAGGCACTAGAGAAGCACTGTCCAGACTAAACTTCCTAGGATGACAAAAATGTCCTAGCACTGGCACCTGTCCACTGAGCTACCAGCCAGGGCTAAACTACTTTCTTACATTATATACAAGAATCAACTCAAAATGGATAAAAGACTTAAATGCATGACCTAAAACCATAAAATTCCTAGAAGAAAGCATAGGCAGTAAAATCTCTGACATTTTTCTTAGCAATATTTTTTTGGGTATGTGTCCTCCAGCAAGGTAAAGAAAACAATAAATATATGGAACTACACCAAACTAAAAAGTTCTGCACAATGAAGGAAACCATCAACAAAATGAAAACAGTCTACTGAATGAAAGGATATATTCAATAAAGGGTTAATATCCAAAATATATAAGGAACTCATACAACTTAACACTAAGAAAAATGATTAAAAAATGGGCAGAGAAAATTAAAAACAATAAAAAAAAAAAAAATGAGCAGAGGTCCTAAATAGACATTTCTCCAAAGAGGACATATAGATGGCCAGTGGACAGATGAAACAATGCTGGACATCACTAATTATCAGAGAAATGCAAATTAAAACCACAATGAAATATCACCTGTCAAAATGGCTATCATTAAATTGACAAACAAATGTTGGTGACAATGTAGAGAAAAGGGAAACTTCATGTACTGCTGGGATTATAAACTGCTACAGCTTCTATGGAAAACAGTATGGAGGGTCCTCAAACTTTTTTAAGTATAAAGCTATCACCTGACCTAGCAATTCCACTACTGGGTATGTATCTAAAGAAACCCAACTACCAATTTGAAAAGATATATGCACCCCTATGTTCACTGCAACCTTATTTACAACAGCCAAGATATGGAAGCAACCTAAGTGTACAATGATAGATAAATGATATATATACATACATACATACAATGGAATATTACTCAGCCATAAAAAATGTAATCTTGCCATTTGTGACAAAATGATCAGACATAAAGGGTATTATGCTAAGTGAAATAAGTCAGTCAAAGACCAATTTCACTTATATGTGGAATCTAAACAACAAAATAAACAAAACTGAAATAAACTCATAGATACAGAGAAGAAACTAATGGCTGCCAGGCAGTGTTGGGTAGATGGGTGAAAAAGGTAAAGGGATTAAGAAGTATCAATTGGCAGTTATAAAAAAGTCACAGGGATGTGAAGTACTGCAGAGGGATATAGTCAATAATATTGTAATACCTGTGTATAAAGTCAGATGGGTGCTGGAGGGTGATCACTTTGTTATACAAATGTCCCATCACTCTGTTGTATACTTGAAACTAATATAATAATGTATATGTCAACTGTAAGTGAAAAATTTTAAAATTACACTGGTACCTGGGTAACAAGTGCTGAAACTGACAAGTACCAAATAATAAAGCATTTTTCTCTTGGGGGGCGGTGTCCTGACTTATATAAGTTCTAGCAAGTGCAACAAGTCCCAAGCATGAGCCAAGTGCTAAAACATTTTTTTTCCTCATCAAAATGCAATGAGTACAGGGTTTGACAAGTTCTGAGCCAACAAGTACTGAGGTATGACTACATGTGTAAAAAAGGAAACGTTCTACATCTGCTGTCTAATACAGTAGCTATTAACCACATGCGGCTACTGAGTATGTTGAGCACTTTAAATGTGGCTATCGGCTACCGTATTGAATATCACAGACTTGGATCAATAGTTAGGAACCTAGACAATGAAGAAGGGTCAAGGTAAAAACTTGAAACAACTCCATTTACATTTTTTTCTCAAATTTTCTTTCCTTTTCTTTTTTCTTGGTACCCTCACCAGGGGACATTTTTGATTGAGAGAGAGAGAGAGAGAGAGAGAGGGAGAGAGAGAGAGAGGGAGAAAGGGAAATGTCAGGGAGAGAAAGAGAGAGAAAAACAACGTGAGAAACAATAGATTGGCTGCCTACGCCCCAACCAACTGAGCCATACTGGCCAGGGCTCACATGTTTCAACGTGCCTTCATTCAACAGATATTCATTGCCTACTATATGCCAGGTACTATTCTAGGTATTGGTGAAACAGCAGTGAACTAAATAAATAGACAAACATCCCTTTCCTTAAAGTTTATGCTCTAATATGTATAGTATAGTGATTAAAAGGAAGAACTTTGAGCCAGAGACTAAAGTTCAGATTCCGGCTCCACTGCTAATACCTACGTGTTCTTTGAAAATCACTTAACTTCTCTATTCCTCAGTTTTTTAATCTATAAAATGGGAATGATAATAATAGTACCACCAAGTAGGCTTTCTATAAGTATTAAATTATTTAACATATGCAAAGTTCTTAAAACAGTGCCCAACATAAAAGACCTAGCTGATAATATTATTGCTGTATTTTATTGTTATTATGACAGGAAAAAATATGGCCAATTAGTGGTATGGCAGAAAAATAAAGCTGGGAAAGGGAACACAGAGTGCCAGACAGAAATTACAGTTTTAAGAGAGTCAGGAAAAGCCTCTCTGAGAAGGTGATACCTGAGAAAAAAACTGAAAGAGGAGAAAAGGGAACAAGCCACATATATATCTGGGGTAAAATTTAATCCAGTGTGAGGTACTTGGTATTACTAAAACCATTTTATAGATGGGGGAACTGAGGTTTAGACTAAGGAACTTGTCCAAGGTCACATGACTTATAAAGGACTGGGTCTAGAGTCAAATCCAGGACTATGACTCTAATTCCTTCTCTAATACTGGACCTTGTTTTGACTTCCATTCCTTTCTTGTTAAGACCAATGTATTGTTTTCATACCAGTTTCCTCTTCTGGCACTGAAATTTATAGATTCATTAAGACTAGACCAGATCTCTGGGTTAGTGGGTTAACCAAAGGAGTAAAGGGCACTGGCAATAACCCCACCCTACCAACTCTCACAGGCATTCTCATCTACTGCTTCCCAAGCAGCGGCACATCAGGATTGCCATGTTAACTGCAGGCTGTGCATAGAAAATAAGCATTCATTAAGACCAACAAGGTTCAAACACCAGGAAGGAGAGGTAAATTACACATCAGAAATAAGGGTGACTACTTCCAACCAGGCCTTTGAGGGGAAAAAGCTCTGCTAGGTGTGCACTGTGGTAAAACTATGATCAAGTTAGGTTTGGCCTGTCTGGTGTGGCTTGGTGGATTGAGTCTAAGGAATGGAAGGTCACAGGTTCTATTCACAGTCAGGGTAATAACTGGGTTTGCAGGCCAGGTCCCCAGCAAGTGGCAACTGATAAATGCATCCTGCACACCGATATTTTTCTCCCTCTCTTGCTCCCTCCCTCCCCCTATCTCTAAAAATAACTAAAATCTTTAGAAAAAAGGAAAAAGTTAGGTTCAGCCTTGACTGGTGTGGCTCAGTTACTTGGGTGTCATTCCGCAAAGTGAAAGGTTGCCCGTTTGATTCCTGGTCAGGGCACATGCCTGAGTTGCAGGTTTGGTCTCCAATCAGGGCATATATGAGAAGCAACCAATCAATGTTTCTCTCTCATCAATGTTTCTCTTTCTTCCTCCCTTCCATTCCCTCAATAAATAAATAAATAAATAAATAAAATCTTTAAACAAAAATCAGATTCAACCTACTGAATCTTTCTATAATATTGTAAACCTGGTACAGAGAAGTGTAAAAATAAGGAGGAAAAAATTTATATCTATATATCTATATATATACGTGTGTGTGTGTGTATGTGTGTGTGTAATCTCTCTCTCTCTCTCTCTCTCTTTCTCTCTTTCTCTCCCCCCATGGGCTAATTTTATCTGTAAAGAAGTTGGTGATTCAAAATACTTTCAACAATGTTTTCTCTGTATGTTTTACCTGTGCTCATAAAATCTAAGTGAAAACATTTGCAATTTATTCCAGAAAAATTATTAATGCTGCCAGGAGCAGTAGTCCCTCCCTCCAACTTATTTGAAAACTCATTTCCACTCTCTGGGCCCCACTTCTCTTGTCAGATATAAGTACAGACTACAGTAGACATTTTTAAAGATTCCATCTTTAGCCTTCTATAGCATATTATAATAATGACACAGTGCCCCTGGCAACTTCAGACTCTGATAAAAAAAAAATTCATCCATTCAATAAAACACTTATATAAGCTAGGTATTGAAAACACAAATATATGAAATAAAAAATTCTTAAAAGTGTCACATATGTAAACACTTCTGAGTTGTTTCTACTAAAAACAAAACTTGACTCCAAAATTCTGTAGTTTTTTTTTATTCACACTTAAGAGAGTTGAAGATCTTTTACTATAGACTATACTTAACACCTCCCCTCAAAAAAAAACCCTCTCCCTATTAAATCATAGCTCACATTTATTTTCTTTAAATCACTCATAGCCTGAACTACTTAGGAATTTCCACCCCCAGATGTTATATGATAGGAGTATCTCTCTGTACACGTCTTTTTGTTACAACTAATCAACCATTAGTTCCTTGAGAATATACTCAATATCTTATTTTTCTTTGCATCTCCATTAAGACTTTCTATGATTTATTTATAATCCATACCAAGACTAATCCAAAAGGACGTGAAGTGATTCACCTTATTGGGATACAAAAAAATAAGACAGTTAAAAAAAATGAATAAAAACCAGCTGGGACACAGATTCTAAATCAAATGATCAAGCACTGGCTGGTGTGGCTCAGTGGATTGAGTGCTGGCCTGTGAACCAAAGCGTCACTGGTTCGATTCCCAGGCAGGGCACACACATGGGTTGTGAACCAGGTCCCCAGTTGGGGACATACAAGAGGCAACCACACACTGATGTTTCTCTCCCTTTCTTTCTCCCTCCCTTTCTCTTTCTCTGAAAAGAAATAAATAAAATATTTTTAAAAAATCAAATGATTAAAACCTACCTCCTATATCTTCCATGTATGTGCCATGTGGATTATTGCCAAGTTAATACCTTTTTCATCAGCTTGCTCACCAGTAAGTAACCATATAATGCCATATCTCACAGAAAGCCAGTAAAGAACAGACATTAACAGAACCAGCTGTGGGGCAGGCACTGTTGGTTGGATTCAAATCACAGATCCAGCACATATTAACTAGTGATTTTGGGCACCTTACTTAATTTCTTCAGGTTTTAATGTCTTCACATGTTCCAAATGTTGATAATACAACTTTTATAGCTGATATAAAAGTTAAATGAAATAATATATATAAAGCACTAGCACAGTGTTGGACAAATAGTAAGTACTCAATAAAACGGAATTATTTTGTAGTAAGCCTCATCTCCAGGTTGTTTATGAAGATGTGTTACATAAGCGACAGGAAAAGGCTCTAAAGTTAAAAGTGCTATGAAATGTGTGGAATGTTTATTATTATTACTCATACCCAAAACTATAAAGCAAATTGATAAAAATGAGGAAAAAACAGGTGCAAAGACAATTGTCTTAAACATTATTTTTCTAAATACAGTTCCTCATAGCTCTCGCTTTTAACATTTCTGGCTCCTCCCAAATACAGCAGTAAAGCAGAAGTGAAAATGAAATCTGCACTCAATTGAAAGGAAAGGTGAGACTTTGGGTTTTTCTACCAAGCTAGGACCAAACTGCCATATCTCTTCCTTTGAGCCCTGCAGATTGCCTGTGCTGCAATTAATAATGTATAGTTGCCAGGAAGAACAGTACAAATGGAAGCAGTTGGTTGGGTTTGGAGAGTTATTTTTTCTGATATTACTAGAACACAGTAGTAACTCTGGGGCTTGCTCTGCAGGATGACAGAGGGTACAACTAGAACAGGGATGTCAAACTCATTTTCACCGGGGACCACATCAGCCTTACAGTTGCCTTCAAAGGGCTGAATATAATTTTAGGACTGTATAAATGTAACTGACTGCTCCTTAACAGTTAAATGAAACAAGGTGCTGGGCCAAAGGTGCCAGGCCAGATAAAACAAGGTGGAGGGCTGGATTTGGCACATGGGCCTTGTGTTTGCCACCTGTGAGCTAGAACATAAAGGCAACAGGTAACATAAAAAGGACAGAACAGGGCCCTGGCTGATGGCACACTAGACAGGTGCCGACCTGCGAACCCAAAAGTCACTGGTTCGATTCCCAGCCAGGGCACATAACCAGGTTGCAAGCCAGGTCTCCAGCCAGGTCTCCAGCCAGGTCTGTAGCTGGAGGCAGGTGAAAGGCACCATACAATGATGTTTCTCTCCCTTTCTTCCACCTTCCCTGCCCTTCTCTCTAAAAATAATGAATAAAATCTTTAAAAATAAAATAAAATTAAAAGCCCATGTTAAAGTGATCAGTCGTCTTTGGTTCCAAACCATCACCTCCCCTCCTCCCAGTGTTTCTCACTGCCTTCCCCCCTATTTACCTTCATTTAATTCAACCGGTGTTCTAGCTAGTTGTTTCTCTCCAAGTGAACACAATACTCACTACCTCTGTCTGAACTTTTTTTTCTCTGTCCAAATCCTACCAATCCAGGTATAGTTTACTAGAAAGAAGACTGGAAAACTTGGACCCAGAATATCAGAGGTGAAACCCCAGTTCCATCAATTCCTAGCCAAGATCCCCATTTAGGCGTACTTAGCCCTTCCCCCGCCCACCAATATAAAACTATTTATTGACCACTGTTTACCAGTATTTACAATAAAGTAAACAATATACAGTTGAATAACATTGGGTTTACTACAAAGTTAATTGTTTTTCCTGGCTTCTACTGAACCAGTAACCCAAATACTGAGACTCAGCCTACATGTAAGGAATGAGCTGGAGTAAAAACCTGGAGGTCAAGACTTTAGATTACAAAGGTTTGCTTACCCACTTAGTCCAGCGAGTCTAAATTGCCAAGGTCTCTCATGATCTGCTTAAGTTTCCATGAATAAAATCTTAACATTCCATGATCCTAACTTTTTAGTCAATATAACACAGGGATTTTAACTTTTTGTGAAGGAACAACTTACTAGGCGAAACCTTTAAGTCCTGATTTCCTAATTAAAACACGCCAGGGTCTGCCCCGTTTTCTCATTTGGAAGAGGAGGTAAAATTTTCCTTTCACGGGTTTTGCAAATAAACTTGCATTTATAATTGTAGATAAGCGCATGGATTCTGATATGGATGCTTTCGAATTGTCCAATTTAAACTGTTACATTATATATAAATTGCCCAATTAATTATAAGTTATCTCTTTAATTTCAAAGGTTAAAACTCTAGAAAAATTTCAATTTAACTTGAAGTGATTTATTTCTTAGATTGCTAAAAATGACGGCAACCCAGAAACATGAGCTTATCTTTGTGAAATGCTTTTCGTTTTGATTAATTAAAAAAAAGGAAAACTATTTACCTATGTATAAACACCAGCCATCCCCCACCAAATAAAACAAAAACCCACAATGATCCATAGGCACATATGACCTAAACACAAATTCTGACTGAGTTAACAACAACAGAGGTTTCCCCCAACACTTAAAAAAGCTGTTCTCTTAATGCTGAGGAAAAGATCATACCATGGCATCAAATGTTCTTTTCTGATAAAGGAAGCAACTACAGAAAGCTTTTGTTCCAAATAACCGGTGCTACAGATGCAAGCCCCCACAATTCCCCTGGTACTGCTTCAAAACAAACATAACAACTTGATTTTTATTAGGATGTAGTTATTTTTTTCATGCTACTAAATCAAAAACCAAGACCCAAATTTTATATATATATATATATATATATATATATATATATATATATATATATATAAATTAATGCAAACAATTATCAGGCTTCGTCTTCTGGACAAGAATGCCAAGTTAGTCTCTCTTCATAAAAGGCAATTACAATTTGAGGACACTTCATATTTGCCTCTTTTGCCAGCATTAAATCTGCCTCATCTGAACCTTTCCATTTCATGAGAAACGTTGCTTCTCCACTGCTATCTGCAGCACCAATTATTCATTCAGGATCAAGACTCCTGGCAAAGCCTTTTGGTTTATCAGCAGCATTTCTCTTCTTTGATTTGCTATCATCAGATTCACTGTCAGATAAAGACTTTCTTTTTGTACCATCTTTTTCTTTACCAGCTTTTTGAGAATTAAGAAATGCTTTAATTAACTCTGGACAATCTAAATTGTCTTCAGGTTCCCAAGTATTGTCAGCATCTGTGAATCCTTTCCACTTCAGGAAATACTCCACCTTCCCATTCACTACCTGTCTGTCCAATACTTTTTCCACTACAAATTCTTCAGGCTCTGCCTCTTCAACTATTCTACTCTTTCCATTCTGCTTCCTTCCCACTTTTTGCAACGTAGTTTTATTGGAGGCCATTTTTACTGCAGACTTGAACAGCCATTATTCACCGCCTTTGCACTGCTCCAGATCTCGAGTCCACCGCTACTTGGCTCTTTTAACAAGGCAAAACATCTTTCATATGTAAACTCAAGATAGCAAATCTGAGAGGTTATTAGCTATACTTCAAAAACTTGGGCTTTCTAAGGGATATAAAAGTATGTAAGGTATGTCCCCTGCTCTCTAAAAGCTTATGGTGTTATTTGAGTGGGAAAATAAGAGTAGAGGAAACTGGTAGAGGGAAAAACCAGCCTCTGACCAAGACATCAGGGTTCTGGTCTCACCTCTGCCACAGAATCTGTGGGATCTGGGTAAATACCTCTTTTTTTACAAAATGAGCAGGGGTCAGGGATTTTTAAGAACTCCCCCTGTTTTAATAGTCTGGAAAATAACCACAATATTAGCCCATTCAGTAGGTGAGCCAAAAGGGTGGTGAAGATAATGCCTAATGTAACCAGAAGTAGGCTGCTGGATTCAATGGAAGCTGCTCTGTGACTGGCAGATCCAAAGGAACCTGAAGGGGCAAATGTGAATGTTGAAGCCAAATGATAAATGCTTCTGCTGCTAGGAGGTCATAGCTAACTACAGGAATACTTCTCATTGGCCAGAAGCTCTGTACAAACTCTCTTTTCACGTCCCAAGATCCCTGTCCACACAAAGGAGACCCACTGCCCAGAGGAGTGGAGGTACCAATCAGGAGCCTGGCAGCATAATGGACAAAACCAAACAGGGCACAGCTCTTCCTGCCCAGAGCTGAGGACACGTCTTGGGCCTTCTCTGTCCTCAGGATTTTTCTCGCCAGGGTAGGTAAAGAGGAAGCAATAGAGCAGTAGGGCTCCAGTAGTTGATTTTTTCAAAATATATACTGACTCTCGAGCTCTTTTAGTCAAAAACAGAGTTTTTGCTTTGTAGGAATTAAAAACTTCAGAGAACTAACATCAGAAATAGTAAAAACAGGTTTTGCAATCAATCAGATTCAGGTTTAAATTCCAGCTCTACTATTTATTGCTTACAGGAACCTGGGTAAGTTATTAAATATTGCTGAGTCTAAGAATCCACACCTCACAGGGTTAGCCTATGTTAAGAGTATATTTATATTCTTTTAAAAAAGGTTTTATTTATTATTTCCAGAGAGAGAGAGAGGAAGGGAGGAGGCAGAGAGGCAGAAAAACATCAATGCCTGGTTGCCTTTCACCTGCCTCCGGCCACAGACATGGCTAGAGACCTGGCTTGCAACCTGGTTACGTGCCCTGGCTGGGGAATCGAACCAGCAACCTTTGGGTTCGCAGGCTGGTGCCTTATACACTGTGCCACCAGCCACAGCTTTATTTATATAATCTTTACATATCTATCTCTGCCATGAGACTGTGAACAGCTTGAGAACAACAACAGTATTTTAAACCATATTTGAGATCCCTTAAAAAGAGTAACTGGCATATAGGAAATTGGAAGAATGTGCCTAACATGAGTCAAGTCCTATTCTATCTAGGTGCTATAAAAGGAACAAAATAGTGATCACAAGAATGTTGACTATAATAATAAAAACATACATAGCATTCACTATGTCAGACACAATTCTAAGCCCTTTAAATATTTTTGCTCCCATATCACACAACAACCTGATTAGGTAGTCATTATTGTCCCTATTTTGCAGATAAGAAAACTGAGGCAAAAATGGGTTAACAGCCCTGGCTGGTGGCACAGTGGATAAAGGCTCTGGCCTGAGAACCCAAAGGTTGCTGGTTCGATTCCCAGCCAGGGCACATAACCAGGTTGCAAACCAGGTGTCCAGTCAGGTCTGTAGCTGGAGGCAGGTGAAAGGCAACCGCACATGGATGCCTCTCTGCCTCTCTCCCTTCCCCTCTCTCTAAAAATAATAAATAAAATATATTTTTAAAAATCAGTGCTTTTAACTATTATTCTATACTCCCTCTAAAAACTTAAAATCTAATAGTATCTATAACATACATAGATAGGCAAATAAAGTTACAGACATTGGAAAGAAAACAAGGCTTGGAACTCCAAATGTTTAATAATGTTCAAATGCAAGCTCATTTATTAATTTAATTCCTGACCTTAAGGCACTCACAGTATAAAACGTGACCCAAAATGGGGACAATTGTAATACCATAATCAAAATATATCTAAAAAAGATTTAATCATCCATGCCTATTTAGTGAAACAATAAAAACTCTGAACTTTGCAAAAATAAATAAATAAAATAAAACGTGACCCAGACATGTTAAACTATCCCTCTTTTAGGCTAAAAGAAAACAAGTACTATGTAAAACAGTAATTTCCCTCAGGAAGCATTTGCTGTGAAGAGGTCTGGCAGAGATATTCACTAATCACTGAATATCCATGAATTCCCTACAGTTCCCAGACTTCTTGAAGTTAGGCAGCGCTAATGATCTCTGAACAGAAGCCACATGTTTCATTTTCAGGCAGAAATATTCAAGAGTCATTGCATGACCCTCCATTCTGCTTGAGGGCCCTCTCTCTCTCCCTCTCCTGTGAGCATGTGGTCACAGAAAATCTAGAGTGTAAGGTACCTTCAAGGTCAGTCAGTGAGTCAATGTACTTTTTTTAAAAGCAACTGAGTAATGCCCTGGCTAGGTACCTCAGTTGGTTAGAACATCATCCACACACACCAAGGTTACAGGGCTTAATCTCCAGTCAAGGCACATACAAGAAGCAACCAATGAATGCATAAATAAGTGAAATAACAAATCAATGTTTCTCCCTCTCTCCTTCTAAAAATTTATAAATAAAAAAATTAATAAGCAACTGAGTAATAAACAATCTCTCTCCATCCAAATTTCTGCACCCTCACCCTTCACACAGCTAAGTCCAGAATCTAGGTCACCTGATTGCTAGAGGCTATTGTTCTTTTTACCATTCCAATTCACATATTTCTAAACCAAACAGAAATAGGTGCTATATATAAACAGTTAAAGCACAGTGTTTATTTATAGTGGGAGGAGTCTTTAAAATAAAATGATGGATTATGCTTGCCCATTAGTTCTATGAAGGTACGCTCCTAACTATAAATATTTCTCACTTGAAGAGTTTGGGGAAAACAATAAATCAGAAGTGTCTCTTACTTAAACTGCAAAACCTTGGTCTTACCCTGGCTGGTGGCTCAGTGGATAGGTGCTGGCCTGCAAACCTAAAGGTAGCTGGTTCGATTCCCAGCCAAGGCACATAACCAGGTAGCAAGCCAGGTCTTCAGCCAGATCCGTAGCTGGAGGCAGGTGAAAGGCAACCATACATTGATATTTCTCTCCCTCTCTCCCTCTCCCTTCCCCTCTCTCTGAAAAATAATAAAAATAAAATCCTTTAAAAAATTAAATTAAACATATTATTACTATGTGATCCAGCAATCACACTCAAAGGAGCTAAAAACTATTTAAGCAGAAAACTGCACAAGGATGTTTACAGCAGTAAATAAATTGTAGTACACCCAGTGCTAGAAAGAAGTCATCAAGCCATGAAAATGTATGGAGGAGCCTTAAATGCCTATTACTAAGTGAAACAAGCCAATCTTAAAAGGCTAGGTACTGTATGATTCCAACTACATGACATTTGGGAAAAAGAAAAACTACAAAGACAAAAAGATAAATGGTTGTGAGAAAAGGGGGGAGTGCAGGGTGAATAGGATGAATAGACAAGAGGACTTATAGGGCAATGAAATACTCCGCATGATGTTATAATGATATACATGCACCATTATATATTTTTCCAAATTCATGGAATGTATACCACCAAGAGTGTGGCCTAATGTAAACTATGAACTTTGGCTGATTATGATATGCCAATGTAAGTACATCATTGGTAAAAACTGTATAATTCTGGTAAGTGATAGATAATGAGGAAGAAACTATTCATGTGTGAGGGCAGGAGTATATGTGAAATCTCTGTACTGCTCTCTGAATTTTGTTTTAAACCTAAAACTGCTCAAAGAAAATAAAGTCTTTTTTTTTTTTTTAAGGCAATAGATTAGGTGAGAGAGGCTGCCTGGTTCACTATTGCATTCTCAGTGTCTAATGCAATGGCCAAATAAAAATGTAGATATTGTTGAGCTTGTGGGTTCAGGTCCACACCACTGCAATAAAGTGTCACAAAGTGAGTTGTAAACTATTTGCTGGTGGAGGGTCTCCCCCTCAATTTGTAAAGAAAAACCACAATATCTGTAAAGCACAATAAAACAAGGTATGCCTTGTTGAAAGCCAGAATGAATGAAAGAACCCCTTAACTTTTTTGATAGAACCAGGATATGAATCTCTGCCTCTCTATACTCCAGGGGTACCTCTCCAAGGACATGAGAGAGTAATATACAAAAGCTGTATCCATTTCTCAGAGAAGATACCCACTACCTAGCTAGGAACTACCTCTTGTGATAGACTGTATTTTCCAAAGATTGTTACAACACCATCAGATGGCTGAATCTAATTTTCCTTCCCATGCACCTGAGCTGGACTAGCCCAACCAATAGGATGCAACAGAACTAATGCTGTGTGACTTCCAAATCTAAGCCAAAGATGGCCATTCATCTTTTGCCTGGTTCTCCTAGATGCTTTGTAAGAAGAGAAGGCTCCTTCATTCATTCAAGCTTTCAACAAGTATTTGTTATGAATTCCTACTATCAGACATTGTATTAGGCACTGAGAATGCAATAATGAACCACTCAGCCATTGCTCCTGTCCTCAGAGTTTATACTCTTGAGGAGGAAAGAGAAAAAGGGCAGGTGTGACAGACTAATACATCCTATAATTACAATGTGTAAGAGATGCTCATAAAGACACAAACATAGAGATTTGTTCAACAATGGCAAGACAAGAAAGGATACTCCAAGATAGTGGCATTTCAACAAGCCACCAGACAAACATTTCACCATGCTGGAGGGAGAAGCATGGGCAAAGGCACTGAAGCAGAAAAGAACTTGGTATGCTCTCAGGGGAACTGAGACACAATGGGCGTGGATTGGAACAAGGTGAACAAGGCGGAAAATGGCACAAAAATCAGTGCATAGACATTTGAAGCAACAGTATTGGTTTAATCATAGATTGGTGAGCATAGCATATCAATCAAGCCACCTCTTAAAATAATTTAAATACTACTTTAAAACCATCTTTATATAACTTTAGATATAAAACAAAAGAACTCAAGGAGTAAGTACTGATAATGAATACTATATAACTAAGTGTAGTCACATAACAAGCACATTATTAAAAAATGGGAATATTTCCAAGACAAAAGAACATATGATTTGAAGGTCTTTCTGTAACTAAACTCTTTAAGATTTCAGGACACAAGGACACAGAAAGACAGAACTGACTTTCTCACTGCCTCATTAGTGGTACATTTCATAAATCATACCTGATTTGACCTAGTTCCTTTAGCAAGCATCTCAAAATGTTTCACTGAAACAATAGTCCTTAAATAGGAAGAATGATCATGCCTGTCACCAAAGGATGCCCTGTCTAAAAAGAAACAGCCCCTTTATAGAAGCCAGAACATCAAAGGGGCACCTTACATACTCTGCCCAAAGGCTTTCTCCTCTTATCAGATGCCAAGCTCCTGATAAGAGATAGGTTTTACACATTATTTCACACTACTGTCAAACATCTGTCCCTGCATTAAAGACAACTGAAATAATCAGCTGAACAAAACATTAGTGGCATCAGTTCCCAGAAAACCACCTTATAGACCTGGGACCTTCCAGCAAACAATACCTTATGAGGTTCCTTAGTCTAGAAGAGTGTCTCCTGCACTGGCTGAAACTAGTAAGTTCCAAGTTATAAATAAGCTGATAAAATTTTATTATGGTAAGGTAACTTCAAGAAATATATATGCACTCTGGCAGGTATGGCTCAGCGGAATGAGTGCTAGCCTGCCAACCAATAGGTTACTGGTTCGATTCCCAGTCAGTGCACATGCCTGGGTTGCCATCCAGTTGGGGGCATGCAAGAGGCAACCAATTGTTTCTTTCATACATCGATGTCTCTTTCTCTCCCTATCTCCTTCCCTTCCCCTCTTTCTAAAAATAAATATTTAAAAAAAAAAAGAAATCCTGTATTTTTTGTACTATAAGACACATCTGACCATAAGACATACCTAGGTTTAGGGGAGGAAAACAAGAAAAAATATTCTGAACCAAACAGTGTACTAAAATACTTAATAAAATATAACAGAATAATATTTTAACCATGTAAAGTCAACAGCAGTCAACAGTGGTATTAAGAACCATCAGCCCTGGCTGGTGGCACAGTGGATAAGGCACCAGCCTGCAAACCCAAAGGTCGCTGGTTCGATTCCCCAGCCAGGGCATGTAACCAGGTTGTAAGCCAGGTCCCCAGCCAGGTCCTTAGCTGGAGACAGGTGAAAGGCAACCATACATTGATGTCTCTCTCTCCCTCCCTCTCTGCCTCTCTCCCTTCCCCTCTCTCTAAAAATAATAAATAAAATCTTTAAAAAAAATAAAAAAGAACCATCATCACTGTCATTAATAAATGAGGAGAGACTTTAAGGGTCAAGTACTCTTCTAGTTTTCTGGGAACCCCAAGAACTCATCATCGCTAGTGTCAGAACTTATGAAGCTCAATTGTTCACAATCACTGATACCATTTTCTTCGATATCTTCAGATATGATGCTATCTTCAGTTCCATCTAAGGCATTGCTAATGCCACATTTTTTTAATGACCATACAATAATTTCATCCTCCACTAAGTGCCATGATGTTTTCACCCATTCACAAACTTGAGTGATAGTGGGCCTCTTCATTTGTGCAGTAGGTGTCAGGTCATGATTACCAGCAGCCACCCATTTGTTCCACTATTCTTGCATAAAGACTTTAAATGGTTTGTTGATGGAAACATCAAGAGGTTGCAACTGGCTGGTAAGACCCCCAGGAATTACAGCTAGATGAGTCTTCACTTCCTTAAAGCTCTTTTTTGTGGTTTCGCTAACATGTATTCTAAACAGGTCAAGCGCTAATAAGCATCATACCTGTTATTATCCTCAGCTGATTCGACAGGACAGCGGTTGTAGCTGGGAGTGTCAGGTGGCTCTCTGCACTCTCCCAGGTCCCGGGTGATGGGCAGAGGCAGATGGCAACTGACCAGACACCCTGAGATTCAGCAGTAAAGTGGGACATATAAGCGTCCCCAGGGGTTCATGTGGGTCCACCGCTTCCTCTTCCAACAGGTGTTGCCAGGTCAGGTAATATATATCACAGCCTGTGACACAATATTTGCTCCATAAGATGCACAGATATCCCCTCCCCACCCCACTTTTCAGGGAAAAAAGTGGATCTTATGGAGTGAAAAATACGGTTGGGGAGGGGGACAGAGGGGAGCAAAATGGGGATGGATATAATATAACAACAATAAAAATAAACTTTAAAAAATATGGCATATATATGCTATTATTTTAATAATAAGATTTTAGTCTTACTATTTAAAAGGATTGGTGACTTTTTCTGCCTGTGCATTCTAGCCTGTGATATTGACTGTACTCTTGGTGAGAATCATAAAAGAAGGAGCCCTCTGGCCCCCTCTCTGGGATAGTCTGACTATATGTAGGTACCTATATTCTTGTCTGTACTGTTTTTTCAACACCTGTGGTCTAAAGGGACTGCTCCTCAGGAACCAGAGCTGAGACACATCCACTCCTATGAACCTTCCAGTCCTGAGCACTTCACCAGGCTAAGGGCCCCCCTCCCTTCTTTTCCTTCCAACTGAACCCAAGGGTGGCAGGAGACAAAAATAAAGCCCAGTTCTTGTTCTCACTTACATTTAGTCATGACATTTTCTCAAGTGAACAACAGAGCTCTTGTTTTCATCTTCAGAACTAGGAAGTTAGTCTTCAACTGGATAAAACAATTAACAGCAGCCTCACCAGTAAGCAAAGAAAAACAAGGGAGCATGCAGCTAATGCCTGTAGACAAGAAACCTAGTGTTTGAAACACACTAATAGACCACTCATTCTAAGGCCTTTACTCTGGGTTTGAATCTTGTAGTTGGCACATTAGAGCAAAGAATAATTCTCCAGCACATGACAATGGCATTTCTCATTGAAAAATCTCATGCATCGTGGATGAGAGATAAATCATTTGCCGAAGTGACCCAAAGGACTATCTGGGGCACAGGAAATTTAGAAACAATGGATGTCAAAAAGGGGAAAATCTCAGGGAAGCTGAAATTGCAGCTGAGAAAGGAAGAAATCCTATTGTATTTTAGTAAAGGAAAGAAAAGTAAGTAATGAAGCAATAGCTTGGGTTCAAGTTCTCTGACTCCCATACCTAGGTTATGACTGCCCTCTCAGATGACCAAGGATATTTTGTCAGGGGCCAACAATCAATTTTTAAACTGAATAAAATATAAGTCTGTGCAATTCCTATAAAAGATCTATCCTTAGTCCATCTAAAGAAAAGAAAATGGACATGGCTGTTGAGCTGGCATTTCCAAAACAGTTTTATGGTTATTTATTACCCCATATCAGCCTGGGTTATTAGGACACTCGTTTGCTATGCCAGGCACTTTGCAGCATCCTAGATGCACGGGCTGTAACAACCGATATAAAAAACACTGAAAGGGCTCTGTTGGAGCATTTGTGTGAACATCACCAACAAACACTATGGCAGGGTGGGGCAGAAAGGGCATTGGTGAGAGTCAGCGCCAGAGCTCACGTCTCAGCTTCTCTAGTTATTCATTCCAAAACTATAGATCCATAACTCTCTGGGCCTTATTTTTATGTATGGTAATAACCCTTTGCTTCACATGCACATAGGAAGCACTAGAAGTCTTGTAAGCAAAAGCAGCAGTCCCCTATCTCGCTCTTGACTTCTACTTCCCTAAGGCGATCATTTTCAACTTTTAGCTTTCTTTTAGTATTTACCTCTTTATTTCAAAATAAAAAAGGTTTATACTGACTTGTCAATTTTAGCCACTGTTTATCATCTTTCTGTTATGAATATCTGTTCTTTTATAATATGATCATCACCCCACAACCACCCTTACAAAGACTTCCACTGACATAGTCACATCACCATTTTTAGTTAAATTAATATTTAAGACATTAGTTTCATTTTTTTTTTTTTTTTAAACATCCTTTTCGGCAACCTCCAACCTCTTCTTCTAATATGGTCAGTCTCTCTAGTTTCTAGGCCACCTGTATAGCCACAGTACTAGAATACATCTGAACCATCATTCTGGGGTTTCTACTCACCTTTCTACATTGGATACTCCTGTTTCCTGGATCCATGCTTTCCTCTTTCTTATCTCATTATGCTACATCAAACTACCAAGTTTCCTAAAATAGCATACACAGGAAATCTGAAGACTGAAAATGTCTCCCACCCATCCCCTCCCCCACCATTTATATTTGTTAGTTTGGATAGGGTATAGAATCCTAGGCTGGAAAGCATTTCTTTCTGGAATATAAGGCAATTCTTCCACTTTCTTCTACCTTCCAATATTACTTTGGAGAAATCAAATACCTCTGTGACCTGTTAATTTTCTCTGGAAGCTTTTGTGATATTCTCATCCTACCCAGTGTTCTAAAATTTCATGATGGTATGTTTTTTTAAGATTTTATTATTTTGAGAGAGGGGGGAAGGAAGAGAGAGGCATAGAGGGAGAGAGATATCAAAATATGGTTGCCTTTCACCTGCCTCCAGCTATAGACCTGGCTGGAGACCTGGCTTGCAATCTGGTTATGTGCCCTGGCTAGAGAATCGATTTTTCTTTTTTTTTTTTAAGCTTTTTTTTATTTTATCATTTTTAGAGAGAGAGGAGTAGGGAGAAAGGCAGAGAGGGAGAAAGACATCAATGTATGGTTGCCTTTCACCTGCCTCTAGCTACTGGATCTGGCTGGAGACCTAGCCTGCAACCTGGTTACGTGCCCTGGCTGGGGAATCGAACCAGCAACCTTTGGGTTCACAGGCTGGCGCCTTATCCACTGTGTCACCAGCCAGGGCCTAATGTTCTTTAAAAAAAAAAAAAATTCATTGTACTGAGCGCTTGATGGAGTTTTCAACCTAAACACATGTGTACTTAAATTCAAGGAAATTGCCCTGGCTGGTGCGGCTCACTGAGAGTCAGCCTGCGCACTGATAGGTCACTGATTTGATTCCAGTCAGGGCACATGCCTGGGCTGTAGGCCATTTGGGGGCGTGCAAGAGCCCATTAGTGTTTGTTTCTCTCTCACACTGATGTTTCTCTCCCTCTCTCTCTTTCTCCCTCTCCTCCCTCAGAAAATAAATAATATCTTTTTTTTTTAATTTCTAGGAAATTTTATTATTTCTTTGATGAGTTCCTTTATTCTATGATCCAACATCTAACTATTACAAAACCCGGAAATGTAAAGGGAAAAACTAGAGTTGAAGAAAAATCATCAAAAACAATTAAATCAATTTTCTTAAATTAAATAACTCTGAAACTGATCCTCTAATTTGTTTCTTTCTTCTCCTGTTTCCTCTCCTTTTAATTCTTTATTTCTGATGTATTTTTAAGTGTCCAAGGTTCTTGTCTCTGATTATTCTTTTTATAGGACTCTACTATTGTTTCATTTAGGCAAGATCTTCTCTGAACTGAGTTATCAAATTTTCTTTTTTTTTAAAGATTTTATTTCATTATTTGTTTTAGAAAGAGGGGAAGAGAGACAGGCAGAGAGGGAGAGAGACATCAATGTATAGTTGCTTTTCACCTGCCTCCAGCCACAGACCTGACTGAAGACCTGGTTTGCAACCTTGTTATGTGCTCTGGCTGGGGAATTGAACCTGTGACCTTTGGGTTTGCAGGCCAGCGCCTTATCCACTGTGCTACCAGAGTAATCTTTTGCTTTCTGTGTTGTCTCTCTTGTGCTCTCCCTTCCCCTTGCTCTCTTTTTTTTGGGGGGATGGAGTTTGATTTATCTGTTTTTATTTGTTATTTGTATTAGAGATTTTTCCCCAATATTAGGGGATCTTTGTCAAGTCTTTGATATTTAAGAATAAGGTACACTGTATAAGCAGCAGGGCAGGTTAACTTCTAGGCTTCACTGTATCAGAAGAAAATGCCAACCCAGTTTTTTACTAGGGAGGCCCTCAAAGGTCTGTGAGCCCGTTTCTCAGAGAGGAATCCTCCATCCTCCCACCTGAGGAGAATAAGCCTGACTACAAGCTAAAAACTGGATGGAAACCTTCACTTAATCTGTTTTTACAATGTCACCTCTCCTCTACTCACAGCTAAAACTGGTATTCCTAAATCTAAAGCCTGATTTTATTTCTTTAGAGAATAAACTTCCAAAGTTCTGCTGAAATAAAGGAAAAATCTGGGAGTTAAATTATTCATCATATAACCTATGAATTCCTGTTTTCAGCTCCCTTTTCATCACAATGATCAAGATGGAGATCCTCCATCTAGATCCTTTCTAGAATGCTACACCACAAATGGTTCTGTGTGGTCACTTTCCCTCAGAAGCCTTGGCTTTCTGTTTTCCCTAATGCACTAAGTCCTTCATTACTTGTTCCTCTTTTCCATCTTCTAACTCTATTAGCCTTTGTGAGTTAATGCTAATTGCATTTCATTTCAATGGAGTTTTTAAAGGGAGGTAAGACGTATATGTTCAATTCATCCTATTTTTATTATGTTTTAAAGATTTTTTCTTTTTAAGAGAGAGAGAGATGGAGGGGAAGGGAGGGAGACAGAGAGGGCGAGAAACATCAATGTATGGTTGCCTTTCACCTGCCTCCAGCTACAGACCTGGCTGGAGACCTGTATCCTATTTTTATTTATTTATTTTTAAAGATTTTATTTATTATTTCCAGACAGAGGAGAAGGGAGAGAAGGAGAAAGACATCAGTGTATGGTCACTTTTCACCTGCCTCTAGCTACAGACCTGGCTTGTAACCTGGTTATGTGCCCTGGCTGGGGAATCGAACCAGCGACCTCTGGGTTCGCAGGCCGGCGCCTATCCACTGTGCTACCAGCCAGGGCTGTATCCTATTTTTAAATCATAAGCTCTCTCTTGAAGCCCTTGAAAGGACAAAAGATAGAAAGAATACTAAAGTTCTTGGAAAATCCATAAGTAAATGCTCAGTAATAGTATTAATGGTAGCAATAGTATGCTATTTTTTAAGTCGTTATCCTAATATCAATTTTTTTCTATTTGTTGCTCTAGGGAAGCACCAAGTTTTAAAAATAAAACATCAAAAATATTTGCAGTATATATGTCAAAAGATGAGTAACATTAATATGCTCATTAATATGCCTCCCCTTCATTCAAAAAGGCCAAGACCACCTAATAATGTGCAATAAATGATACAAAAATCACAGAACTACAAGTGACCAATAAACATTTAAAAATATTTAATTTTACTAGTAATTAGGGAGGTGAAAATGAAAGCAACAAAGTATCTCACTGGATTGGCAAAAATTATAGAGAATGATAATGTCTAGTGTTAGCAAGGGGTGATAATGTTCCTAGTGATCATCAAACACCTAAAAAGAGCCTTCTTGCTCTTCAGGTCTAATTCTAAACTTACCCCTGACCCACTATGTGACTCTGGACAAATCCCTCTCCTCTCTGGACCTCAATTTCCTCATCAGTTTAAAAAAAAACAACAAAAACAAAAAATCCTAAACCAAAAGTCATTTAAGAGTACCTGACTTGATTATCTCACAGAAATGTTATGAAGAAAAAAGCAACACTAACTATGAAAGGGCTTTGTAAACTTTATAGTTTGATACAATCTTGCAGCATGTATAACAAGGAATGCCAGAGTATTCTCAAAAATTAGTTGTTTATTGTTGGCTAAACATCCTATGAAATAAAAAGCTACTTTTCCAAAAGAACTGCAGGAAGAGAAGTTAACAGGAAGAAATCTAGGTCTGGTTTTACAACGGTTAACTTCAAACAAGTCCACTAATCTCTGTGTTTTAGCTTTTGAAGATCTCAAAGGATTCTGTAACTGTGTGTGACAAAAAGAGAAATGAAATGCTTGAACTGGAGCCACTGTAATTCAAATTTGCTAGTCTCTTGCCTGAAGAGGCTAAGCAAAGACTACAGGTCAGCTGTGCAGAGACATCTAGTTTGTTTGTTTGTTTATACGATTTTATTAATTATTTTTAGAAAGAGGGGAAGGGAGGGAGGAAGAGAGAGAAACATCAATATGTGGTTGCCTTTCACCTGCCTCCAGCTACAGACCAGGCTGGAAACCTGGCTTGCAGCCTGGTTATGTGCTCTGGCTGGGCATCAAACCAGCAACCTTTGGGGACATCTAGTTTAGTGATCCATAAAAACACTGTTTTACTGGCCAACCTTCCGTTGTGGGTTAGAGTAAAGAAATAGCAAAAAAGAGATCTTTACTCACTTTTAATGGGGTTGTTTTAGAGTCCTTTGTGTATGTGGAGTAGAAATCTTCTACCAAGTATGTATTTGGAAAAATTTTTTCCCAGGTTGTGGCATGGTTTTTTAAGTCTCTGAAGAAGTTATTTTACAGAGTAGTTTTTAAGTTTATAAAACCTAAATTAATAATTTATTTCTTCATTAAACTCCGTGCCCACAACCAAAATAAAAGAAAAAAGAAATAGCAAAAAAAGAAAAATGCTCAATCACACCTCCTTAAAGGCCTTTTAGAATCCCTCCTCAGTCTTGTATACAAGACAATGGACCCAGAAATACAAGCTATTGGAAGTTTTAAACCAGAATTCAGCCTTTGTACTCTGCTTTCTGTATAGAGAGCAACTTGGAAGAACTCAATCAAGGCTGTAGCTTGGGAAGGAAACTCTCCAGGGAAACAGCGGCATGGTTCTGTCCGTTGACATGACAGGTAAGAGAAAGAACACCAGCAGATCAAGTACAACTGTCCATAAAGGAAATGACAAGAGCTCCCCACGGAACAAATTAATCAATGTGTATTTATTAATAAGCCCTGACCCATCCCAAAGGAACTATCCTACCCTTAGGAGTCTTTTCCTTCAGATTTCCTAAGAACAGTCATAGCAACTTATTTAATACTCAGCATACGTGCCAGATACTCCAGTAGACACTTTCATTTACATTAGCCAGTTTCTTTAATAAACCAAATTATTACTAAGGAATTACTGCCTCCATCTTACAGATAAATAAGTTAAGGTTCAGAAAAATTCACAAACTTACCCCAAATCATATCTCACTATTATTGTCAATCTTACTTATCATTATTCTCATTTTAATACTGAGGAAAACTAAGGCCCAGACCAGATGATAACTATTAATTAAGTAGTGAAATGGGATTTTGCCCAGGTGGTCTTACTCTTAAAACCCATACTAGTTCCACTACACTGCCTTTCCTGTTCAACACTAAATCACAAAATGAAGAGAGCCCAACTCTAACGAGTATGCAGTTAAAAATAAATGACATGTGCAGACTCTTTCATTAGTGCCTTATAGAGAATAAATGTCAACATTTCTCAAAAGCAACAGAGCAGCAGCATTTATTGCCAGGAAAATCAAAGGTGAAGGTAACTATCCTAGGAGTCAATGATAGTACCAAAAGAAGCTAAGAAGGGGTGAAGATGACCCAAAGGTTTCTCACTGTCATGATGAAATCACACTCCAGTGTCAGCCAATCCCAGTGGCCACCCCAGAAGATAATCACAAAATAATCAGCTGAATAATTTTATTAGCAAATCCTGATTTACTGGCCTCTTTCAATGTTTTTAATGCAAAGCTTTTTTCTTAGCAGTATCTCTTCCAGGCCATATGCAATACTCTGACCCTTCCAGCAATGAGGCCCAATGTCAGAGTCACCAACTGCCTGGCTGATGACCCAAAAAAGGGTAACTGACTCTCAATCCTAAATAATTTGCTTAAAAGCTTTGTGTGTGCTGGTCCAGAAAAGCAACAAACACACCAGCCTCATAAATTTGCCTCTTAATAATAATTAAGTGGCAAATAATTAATCTAGTTTCAGAACCTAGAAAAGGAAAGTAACCTACAGGAGTAAGAGAGGAGAAGCCTGAGGTCGCAAGGAACGAACACGTCAGAACTCTTTTATAAGCCACCAGTTTCAGTTTTTAAATAAATAAGTAACTAGATAAATAAAGAGTAATACCCTGCTGCCAGATAGCAACTGCTTCCCAAATAGGGTTTCTGAAACTCCAGCTGTAACTGGCTTACTTTAAATGGCAATTATTAGCAAACACTATCATTGCAAGTGCTGCTATTTTGCTGTTGTTACTTGCCCAGCTCCAAATGGCCAGAAACATAAATCAATTCTAGAGTTATTCTGCCATCAGCTAACAGAAACTCTGCTTACCCTGTAAGCTGGGAGAAAGGGAGAGTGTGCTGCCCTATTCCAAATTTTCAACAGCCAAACCTAGGCTAGTTTTGGCACTTATAACTCTTGTCAAGTCCTTTAACTTTTCTGGGCCTCATTTTCTCCATCTGTAAAGGGTATAATACAATGGGCAGTAGGGAGAAAATACACTAAATTACACAGAAGGTACAATAAAAGAAAAGGCACCAAATTTCCGAGGAATACTTGTATAGTCATGTGTAAAGTACCTACCCTAGATTTCATATTATCATGCTTTAGGGAAGGGGATATAATTAATTTCACATGAGTTCATATTTTTAAATCTTGATCTGAGGATATATATATATTTATTTATTTATTTATTAAAGAGGGAGAGAGAGGAAGGAGAGGGAAAAGGAGAGGGAGAAGACAGGGAGAGAAGGCAAGAAACAGAGGAAGGAGGGAGGGAGGGAGGGAAGGAGGGAGACAGACAAGACACTGATGTGAGAGAAAAGCATGGATTGTTTGTCTCCTGTATGCACCTCAACCAGGGATTGAACCCACAACCTAGCTATGTGCTCAGACTTGGAATCAAACCCACAACCTTTTGGTGTATGGGACAACACTCCAACCAACTGAGCCACCTGGCCAGGTCTATTTCACATGAATGTTAATAGAAGAATGCTCACAGTGTCCTTACTCTAGCATCTAATGCACACAGGGCAAATGGCACTCAACAAGGTTTCAACTACTACAGAAAATGCCTAGCTCCAATCCCTTTTAAGATAATCAGACTTACGCCAACCTAGAGAAATACCTAAATTTCTCAATCTTACACTTTTCTTCATAAAAAACATTATTTTACTGAGCAACTCTGTAGTGCCAGGCCTCTTTGGGGACAATGCAGATACAGAGACAAATACCATTTCAGCCACTACTGGACTCATGGTGCAATGAGGAAGACAAATAGCAAAACAGATTATTACAATACACAAATTATACATTTTTGCCTGAAGTTCCAAACCAATTCTTCATTTCCCTGTTCTGTAATACTGGACTAGATTCTGCATACTACATTACTCCTTTCCCAGGTGGTTCATCTAGGTTCTGCCAATAGAGGGTGCTGGAAGGAGGCTACAAGGCTAAGTGAGAAAAACAAAACTTTTTCCAGTATTTGGTTTTTCTACCAGGCAGCAAGTAGGCATGGTAAATTTCAACACAGTGGCTCTCCTGGTTCTAAGGTGACTGCCTTCCAGTTTCTTTTTCCCCACAACAAGCAGCACATTCTTAGGACAGCCATACACTCTCCTCGGAGGTCTAAATCTCTGCCCCTTGTGAAGCTCTCTTTTCTTAAGTTTCTAAATTCTTCCTTTGTTCACTTTTTCCTCAGCCCTAGAGATTGACAGTAATCATTTTTTGCAGTTACCACCCTATTACACATTAGAATTCTCTTTTTATCTCTTATAGTAGTTAACCACTTTTTACCTAATTTTTTTAATGTTTCACATTTTTCCCTTTTTATGTAATTTATTGGGGTAATACTGGTTAACAAAATTTTACAGGTTTTAGGTACACAATTCCACAACACATCAAGTCTCTTTCATTATCTCCCCTACATACCCTCCCTCCATCTTTCCCATTCCGCTTCCCCTGGCAATCACCACACTGTTGTCCATCTCCGTAAGTTTTTTTCTTTTTTCTTTTTTCCCTGTATCCCTCCAACCCCCCATCCAGCTCCAATAGCTGTCAGCCTGCTCTCCATCTACAAATCTGTCTCTATCTTGCTAGTTCATTTTGTTCATTAGATTCCAAATGAGTGAAGTCATATGGTGCTTGTCTTTTTCTGACTGGCTTATTTCACTTAGCATAATTGTCTCTAGGTCCACCTACGCAATTGCAAAGGGTAAGATATCCTTCTTCTTCTTCTTTTTATTTCTATTTTCTTTTACTTTATTTTTTTATTTTTTTCTTTAATAGCCAAGTAGTAAGTGTTCCATTGTGTAAACGTACCATCACTTGTTTATCTACTCATCTACCAATGGACGCAGGCTGCTTCCAAATCTCGGCTATTATGAATAACACTGCAATGAACATAGGGGTGCACGTATGCTTTCAAATTAGTGTTTTGGGTTTCTCTGGATGCATTCCCAGAAATGGAATGAACTGCTGAGTCATAAGGCAGTTACATTTTTAATTTTTGGAGGACCTTACATACTGTTTTCCATAATGGCTGCAACCATCTACATTCCCACCAACAGTGTACAAGGGTTCCCTTTTTCTCCACATTCCCACTAACACATGTTATTTGTTGATTTATTGATGAGAGCTAATCTGACAGGTGTGAGATATCTCATTGTGGGCTTTTTAAGATTCTATTTATTTATTTCTAGAGAGAGAGGAGGGAGAGAGAGAAGGAGAGAAACATCTATCAGCTACCTTTCACATGCCCCCACCAACTGGGGATCTGGCCCACAACCCAGGCATGCACCCCGACCAGGAACCAAACTGGTGACTCCTTGGTTTGTGGGATGAGGCCCAACCCACTGAGCCACACAGTCAGGTCTCATTGTGGTTTTAATTTGCATTTCTCTGATGATTCGTGATGTTGAACAATTCTTCATATTAAATTTTACCTGGTCAAATTATTGGTGTGGCTTCTATTGCTTCAACTGGACCATAACTACTCTAAGTAGAAGAAATGCTATGATACCAGTCTTGGAGTCCAGACGCCATATTTTACAGGTAAGAGTTTCAAAGATTAGAAGTGATCTGCCAAAGGTCACAGAGTGATAGTAGTGAAAGTAGTACTCCTATATCCTGGCTCTCAATGAACACATACCAAACCAAAAACTTCTGTGTCCTGACTCTATGTTGGCAGTTGAAAAAACACAAGAGATAAACTGTACCAAATCCCTACCCTCAGGGGAGCCAGTATCCCATAGGGGATATAGACACTGAAGGGGGGAAAAGGTAGGGGGCAGGGAGAGAACGAGAGAGTTCAAGGGCAGAGTGACCAGCACGAAGACAAAAAGAAAAGGAATTACTAGCTCAGAAAGGGTCACAAAAGGCTTCCTGGAGGGCTTCATTTCACCACACTTTATTCTCTAAACTGAAGGTTTCCTAAGGTGAATAGGTTAAACAACTACAAAATAAACTTATAACCAAGACTTAAGAAATGCAAGTAATCAAAATAATCAAAAATATCCTGGGCATAATCAAAAATATCACTAATGGCAAATCCTTCTAGAATAGGAAGCAGTACAGAAACAAATTGTGGATGAACACTGGTCAGTATTAACCCAGGAGGGAATTGCTTTGGCTTACAAAGGGCAACAGTAAGAAGAGAGGTATCAGGAATCAGCCTGGAAAGCTTTTAAGAGGAGTTTGATTATCCTGACTAAGCTCTGAAGAAAGGCTTGCAAGACTGGAGAGGAGATGCAGCCTATTTCAGAGAACACTTGCATATAAGGAAAAATACACCTGTGGTGAGCAGAAGCTGGCACAACATAACGGCAAGAGGCCTTGAAAGTCCTAGGCCAGAGAGGAGGCCTAGTTGACCCGACTCTCTGGTTCCGGCTGAATCAAGCTTCCCAGTGATTTCTTCACACAGCAAGTTCTTTCATACTTCTGAGATTTTGCTCATACTGCTCCCTGTGCCTACAATGCCCCTCATCTCCTGTCTAAAAACTGACCTATCCTGCAAGCACAAATCAATCATCATCTTCACTGTGAAGTGTTCTCCAATCACTTCCCCACCACTGATCTGGGAAGAATTAATCCCCTGTTCGGTGCTCTTTGTGTATCTCTCAGTTATAGCACTTTTTACACTATAATTATTTGTATCTTCCTTCCCAACTAGACCATGAGATTCCTAAGCAGGGCATTCCCCATTGTCCAATATTATTCCTACTATACAGCAGGAGCTCAATAAATGTATACAAAATTATTCTACTGAACGGTCTAAACAAGTTCAGCCTTTAAGCTTAAGAATGAACGAATCTTAAAGTTCCAACATCCCCTGATTCATGATAAATCTCTCCTGGGGTCCAGAATATTAAGCTAGAAACTAAGTATTTCTACTTAAGAGCTTAAGGATTTCCTTGTGCCAAACTGGCAATACAACTGTGTAACTTTAGTGCTTCCACTAAAGGAATTAAAATTTGTTGCAAGTCCAAACACAACAGTTCTTTATCTCCCTCCTTATGTAAAATGGAAAAATAGTCTGAGAATTCCAATCAGCTGAAATCTTCCCAGGGAAGAAGACTTGGCTGTTTACTAAAAAGTTCAAACTACTGCTGTCTAATATCCATGTGGCTAGCATATCCTCTCTTTGGTAGCTCAAATAAAATTTAAAGAAGTATCATGCACGACAATCAGCAGGATTTGGAGTCAAAGTAAGCAAAGTCCCAGCTCTGCCACCTTTATTTTACCAGTTGACATTGAATAAGTCACTCAATCTCTCTGAGCCTCAATTTCCCCTGATGGGAAACAGGAAAAATATGACTCATCCATTGTGTTACTATTATAAGGATCAAATGAGGACTATTCCTTATTACACTGAACTCTAATCTTAGGAATTTGACCCTCTCTGTAGAATGTCACATACAAAAGGAAAGAACAAAGAAGAGACAGAGCACTAAGATTTGAGTCCAACAACCTGACATTAGGCCCAGCTCTACTACTCAATTATGCGATGGAAAAAGTCATTTAATCATTCTGAATCTCAAACTGCCCTATCTATGTAACAGAAATAATCATACTTGCCCTACTACCTAATAGAATTACTGTGAAGCTTAAAACAAAGAGGAGACAATATGGATGAAAGCAGTTTACTTGACAAGCCATGTAGTTTTATTGTTTTACCTCATTTGTATAGAATTCAGCAATTCAATAACCTTGCCTTTCTGGAATACACAGAGAACTAGGAGGTAAGCAAAAAAGACCTCTTCAAAGCCAAAATAGCTGTCTTTAATTCTTCACACTTTACTACCAGTAGAGTCCTCAAGGCCTTACTCTTTCCTTAAAAATATACCTAACAAACTCAGTAATTTGGGAGCACCTATATATAGTAGATGAGAAGTGACAAAGAAAGGAGAATAATATTGTTTGTTATGTTTCACAAACAGCCAGAAGAAAATGCAAAACAATAATTCCAAAATAATCACAAGAATGTAAAAAGAATTATATTCATCAAAAAGGTAGCCCTTAGCTTTTGTTTTCATTTTAAAGTATAGCATCAAAATACTTAGCGCAGAATACAATAGCTCCCATGGGCATCAGTGCAACACAGAAGGTAGAACAACTGATGTTCAAAATAATGTACTTGAATCTTAAGAAAGATTAAATAGTATTTTGTCTATTCTGAAAAGGGGGATATAAAATGCATATTAGACCCTATTTTAATTTTTTTTATAAGGCATAAAACCATAAAAACAAAGAGAAATGGAGAAAAGCAAGAGCCAAAAATTCTGAAAGCTAGAAAGCAAATGAATGAACAGTAACTGATTTACCAGATCCGAGAAAGATAAATACTAAGCGAGCAGTGAAAAAAAAATAAAAGGTAACAATTTAATCTGTAAAACCTCCACAAAATTTAGAAACTAGTAGTTCTGTATTTGGGGTTTCTTTTCCCTCTGGAAAGGGTAAAACAGAGGATTTCTAGAAAAAGGGAACAGTAATCTCAGTTGGAAAACAGGGTTACTATATTGAAAATAAGGGTCTAAGTGATTTGAATACTGAGGACATCCTGGCAGTCTTCCTCCTCCTTTCAGCTTCTAGACCAGTGACAGCCAGTCCTATAACCTCTAGAAGTTACCTAGAAGATCCTTCTGGAGAACCTGACCCACCTTCCTGAAAAGAAAAAAAATAATAACATTGTAGTTGCCCCACAAATAGCCCAGGCAGATCATACATACAGTGAGACCCCAAATCAGTGTTTAAAATACCCAATCAGCCCTGGCCAGTGTGGTTCAGTGAACTGAGCACTGGCTTGTGAACCAAAAGGTCATTGGTTCAATTCCTGGACAGGGCAAAGGTTCTCAATCAGGGGCATGTGAGAGGCAGCTGATGGATGTTTTTCTCCCTCTCTTTTTTTAAAGAACAAAAAAACAAAATAAAATCTCCAATCAGCTTTTTAGTATCCCATTTAAAAGTAAGGACACCAAAGATGATTAGACATTTTGGGAATGCTCCAAAATGAAAGAGAATCCAGGTCCTATTTATATCAGAAGAAATTCAAGGACTCAAATGAAAAGTAATTTGAAAAAAAAAAAAAAAAAAAAGCATAACAAAAAGAGAAAGAAAGAAAGCATAACAGTGATGTTTCTCTTCACCAAAGTTTGTCAATGATTTAAAAATCAAATCAGCTGGATCTATGTAATCAATCTGATCACCAGCTTTTCCCAAATCTCTAATTGCTCATTTTAATGATGAGTATTCACTTAATCAGGAATAAGAGGTATAATAAAATACAATTTCTAAGCCTGGCAAAATACTGCATTGTTTCTACATTTATTTTTCTAATTTTATAGATATCTGTTGTGGGGTGCGGTCTGAGCCCATCAACAACAAAAAGCACATGGGAGCTTGGTGGTGCATGGAATGGCACCCCACCACTTCGGGGAGATGTCTTACAAACCAAACTTGACCACACACATGCACACCTGCCTGCCCTCCACTTATGGCAATGTCCTCCCAGTAGTGCCAGCTGCTAAGTGCCTGTGAGGTACCATCTCTAGGCTAGTGACCCAAACCAAATACACAGAGCTCTTAGACAATATCAAAGAGTTTGGAAAAGAGATCAGAGCCACCTAGGCAGGAAGCAAGAGTATAATGCAAAAACTAAAATGAGGTATCATCATCCATGCTAGAGGACTGGTTCAAGAGTGTTTGGCCTAAATGGAACAGAATGCCAGATCCTAGTTGCTTTGTTAGCATGAAGGTTTTCCATCTCTTTCCAAAAAGCTACAGTTCATCTGAAACTTGTTTTCAAAATGGTAACAATTTGGTTTACTTCCAGTGCCTCTCCCATGGTTCATTAGGTTCTGAACCTCTAGTCTTTAAGATGAAGAGATTTTTGCAGTTGATTAGAATTTATATTTTGAATACTTAGGAACTATGCAGGGGTATTTTTTGTTGTTTTGTTTGTTTTAGGAATAAAAAGATGCACACAGAAGTTACCTATCTCACATTAGACAGTAGTTTGTCCCAAGATACCACAGTTTCTCTTTTGAATACATTTATGTCACTCAAATTGTTGTTTCTCCTCTTAAACTAATACAGCTCTTAAGAGTTATATTTTTAGCCCTGGCTTGTGTGGCTCTGTGGACTGAGTGCTGTTTTGTGAACCAGAGGGTCACTGGTTCGATTCCTGGGCTGAGGCCAGGGGACATGCCTAGGTTGCTAGGGAAGGGTGAGAGGCAACCACACATGGATGGCTCTCTCTTTCTCCCTCCCTTCCCCCATCTCTAAAAATAAATATAATTTTAAAAGAATTTTTAAAGAGTTATTTTTAGTGCATACTGACAGCACACGTAGTAACCTGTCCCTGGTCTTCACTGGCCATGCAGCACAGATTCTGCCTAATATAACTTCTTTTTTGCTTAAGCATTTGCACGACTGTTAGTACTTTGAAGAGAGAGAAGGGAAGGGAGGAAGAAAGAGAGGTAAAGAAACATCAATGGGTTGTCTCTCATATGCACCCTGAGTACCCTGACCAGGAATCAAACCATAACCCAGGCATGTGCCCTGACTGGGGCTCAAACTAGTGACCTTTTGCTTTGGGGGATGACACCTAACCAACTGAGCCACACCAGTTAGAGCTAAAGTTAATTTTTAGAATGCACAAGTCATAAATAGAAAAGAAAAAGCAACTTACTGAACCTCACTTTACAAGGACCTCTCAAATTTTTCCTAAGGCTATATGTAGACTTCAACTCTGCCTTTCCTCTAGGTTGATCCAAACATCTGGAATGAAATGACTATCACAGTTTGCATCTTTATGTGTATTTATTACTTGATGTAATGAAGCTTATTTTCGTTAGCAAAAGGTAAAGGTATCTAGTGTGAATGGATAAACTGACTAATGAAGGCACTAAAATAAAAGTGAATGTATCTATCATAAACACAAGCATTCAGAGGTACTCTGTCTACTAATCATTTAGGCTACAGCATGTGGTTAAGAGTCTTGTATGTACAAAAAATCTAGATGAACCTAGAGGAGGGAAATCTCTCATCCTATGGCACCTCACTGCAGAAGCCAGGGTGGACTTTACAGAAAACCTCCAGTGTTTTTAAAAAATATTTATTTACTGCGAACCCAAAGGTCACAGGTTCAATTCCCCAGCCAGGGCACATAACCAGGCTGTAAGCCAGGTCTCTAGCCAGGTCCTTAGCTGGAGGCAGGTGAAAGGCAACCATACATTGATTCTCTCCTTCTCTGCCTCTATCCCTTCCCCTCTCTCAAATCTTTTAAAAATTTTATTTACATTTAGAGAGAGGGGAAGGGAAGGAGAAAGAGAAGAAGAGAAATATTGATGTAAAAGAGAAACACTGATCAGCTGCCTCCTCACAAGTGCCCTGACCAAGAGTGAACCCATAACCCTGACATGTGGCCTGACCAGGAGTCAAATCCCCAGCCTTTTGGTTTATAGGATGATGCTTCAACCACCTGAGCCACATCAGCCAGGGCCAATGAAGAGTTTTACCAGCAAACTAAGATAATCAGATTTGAATCTTGGAAAAGAGCATTCTGGTAATGACATAACAGATTTGGGAGGTGGGGGCAGGGGGCTAGTGACTATAACCTTCCAAGCTCTGTACTAATAAAAGGCAGTTCTCATGCTCTCAGTTAACTGTGAAGCAGATTGTTCTACCTCTAAGATGCCATTAGCTACCAGAGACACTAATGGCCCCTGAGTAAATGAGGAGTATCACAAGGCCTCCACCTCCAGGTTCTTTCTTTTTCCCTCCTAGAGTCTTCTTCTAAAAAAACAAACTGCCCTGGCTTGTGGCTCAGTGCATAGGCTCCGGCCTACAAACCCAAAGGTTGCTGGTTCAATTTCTGTCAGGGCACGTAACCAGGTTACAAGCCAGGTCTCTAGCCAGGTCCCCAGCTGGAGGCAGGTGACAAGCAACCATACGTTGATGTTTCTCTCCCTTTTTTCCTCCCTCCCTGTCCTTTTCTCTAAAAATAATAAACTCTTTAAAAAATAAAATAAAAACTGCTTTTCGTTATCTTATCAGAGTGTATCTCTCAGCCTGGTTTCAAGGAAGATAGGCATCCACTCCAAGCCCTCTATTTCCCAACCCTCAATGACCATGACCAATTCCAGCCGCTTCTCAGTTACATTAAGTCAATATACACATGCACACATATCCAATCACTTGTATACATGTCTGATTTCCCAATGTACACTCCTTAAGGAGATGGGAAGAAAGATGTATAGGAATACTTGATGAGAATCAACATTCTTTTTCACATAGTTTCTCATCTTCACCACAATCTTGAACATTTACATTCCCATTTTTAGAGATAAAGAAACTATGACTCAAAGAGATTAACTGATTCATTCAAGATCATAAAGCCAGTAGGATAACGCAAAGCTGAGATTTCCAGCCACATGTCTATGGGTCTACCAAGGCTTTCCACTACCTCACACTAGGTTTCCCTTATTTTATTCATTACTGAATCTTCACTTAAATCATTGTGTTGAACTGCATTACATAAAGCCACTTACCGAACAGAACAACCACCTGGAAAAACAAAATGCCAGGGGAAAACTTGGACAATAAATTCAAGGAAGGGAGGAAAGAGAAGAAGGAAGGAAGAAGGGAGAGAGGGAGGGAGGGAAGGAGGAAGGAAAGAAGGGGGGAGGGAGGGAGGGAGGAAGGAAGGAAGGAAGGAAGGAAGGAAGGAAGGAAGGAAGGAAGGATTGGAGGGAGGGAGGAAGGGAAAAAGGGAGGGAAGGAGGGAGGGAGGTGGGCAGGCAAGCTTGCAGCAGTATCCCAACAAGCTCTTTGAAGCCCTAGCTGATACTGGCAAAGACAGAAATAGCTGAAACCTACGCTGACAGAACTCAATTTTAAAATTTTATCCCCTCTTCAGACAGCCCAGCAGAGTCCCTGGTAAAAATACTTCCCAGTCAGGCATACATCACATATGAATTTCAATAAGCAGATGTAAGCTCTCTCCTAGAGGCCTTTCCACTTTTACAAAACCACCATGAACTGAAGACGGCCTTTATTCTCCATTTGACCAACTGCCTGCAAGCCCTTGGTGGTAAAGGAGGACTAGGTTTGAGAAGCAGATGGCTCATCCAAGGTCTAAAATCTAAGGTAAAAAAGAAGCAATTTACTAAAACCAAACATTCCAAAAAAGAAACTATGCTACTCTGAGGGGATAAAGAATGCTGTCATAATCATGATTTGTCCCCCCAAGCTGAGGATCCAGAAATCACCTTTCAGGAGGGGCAGAAGCTAAGAGTCACAGATTAGCTCTAGCTACATTGGTCAATAGATTCATACTAGGTATCACCGCAGTTTATATTAGACTCTAACACTCTAGATTTTTCTTAAAGTAAGCATCACTTATTTGCAACAACTGTGTTTAGTTATGAAGATTTGACTATGGCAGGATTTTGTCAGGGAAGAAAAGTACTATTGTACCAAATAGACCCTCAATGTAAGAGAAGAGAGAAAGAAACTCAGAAGGTTAAGATAATTTAAATAAAGAGCCTATAAACTGAGCTGGCACAAGGCAGATGCTTAATCAATGTTGGCTCAACTAAACGGAAGAAGAGGTTAGCATTTATTTAGTTCTGTCTGATTATCAAAAATGACCTAAGCAGCTTTCATATAATCCAGCTCATTTAATCCTCAAAACAATTCAGAACATGTGTTGATTATCCTCATTTTATATATAAAATGAGAGGTTCACTGAACAACAACAAAATATGTGAAAGCAAGCACCGGGGCAGAAATTGGAATACCTGAGTTCGACCCTTAATTGTGCCAAAGTGCTATGTAGCTTAAACTAAGTCCCTTCCCTTCTCAGGATCTTAATTTTCTCACCTAACTCAAGAATGGCACATTTGTATCTTGAAACTGCAGAAATAAAGGATACACAATAAAGACTACTGGACAAGAAATTCTCCCTTATTACCCAGTGTTCACTCTGCTCTTCCTCTGGCTATACCCTCAGAACTAACAGCTTACCTCCACCTGTCCATTAAGCCATTGCTAAAGCCAGAAGCATCCTTTCCAGTGCAGCTTGCCACCTGTGCAGGATGCTTCATTAAATGTAATGCTGATACTGTATTTAGCTGGAAGGCTGGTGCACAAATGTTACCCGGAGATGAATAAATCATTCCAGTTGTGTTGGGTTGCAATTGTAAAGGCAGCAGCTGTGGGTCTGAAAACAGATGGTCTTATAAAGATGGACGACTTGGCTCCCATCTGATTTTCCTAAGGCAAACAGGTTTGGGTCAGTAGGAAGCTTGGCTGGTAAGTGTCTGAGTACAGCTAGTACACAGTGATGAGGAAAGATGACAGAAATGCATATGCAGTTTCTTCCCATAATAAATGAATATATTGGTGGCTACAATTACCACAAGCTCAGCCCTTACTTTTATACCTACTCATCAACTTCTAAACCATTTTCTTTTCAATCTAACAGTTTCTTCCTTGATTTCAAGACAGAGGTGAGTGCAGGGAGAGTGCTTAGCAAAGCCTAGGCACAAAAATAGAACTTTAATATCTGCTGACTAAAACTGAAAAAGAAGAGAAAAACTGATCTTACTGGATGACAGTGGAATATGTACCTAGAACACAGGCAATAATAGTGTGCAGTAAACATATGTTTAACATAGTAATGTGTCAGGCAACAGTCTAGGTGTTTTATATACATTCTCATTTAATTCTCAAGACAGGCTTTATTTTATCTCCATCTTATAGATAAGGAAATGGAAACTCAGAAAAGCCAGGTACTATAACCACAGTCACACAGCAAATTAAATAAAGGGAGTCAGAACTAACCACCCCCTGGGCTAAACAACTCCAAACCTCTACCCATTTTGTTGGCTAACCTCCTACCCTTCTTGCTGTTCCTCAAACACAGTGAGTGCATTCCCACCTCTGAACCTTTCTTCTGGTTTCTTCTATCACATTTTGCATGCCTTTCTATTTTAGAGCATTCAGGTCTCTGCTCAAATGCCATCTCTTCAGAGAGGCTTTTCTTGATCATCCCCTAACATATTCTATTCCCTTACCTTATTTTTTATTATAACACTATTTTATTAGTTAATTTTTTGTTTATTGTCAGGCTCCCCCAATAGAATGAAAGGTCTCTTGAGGACAAGAACTTTATCATCACAATTGTATCCCCAAGACTTAGAACAGTGAAGAGTACATTGCTGGAACTCAACACATAATCAATGAATGAATGAATAAATGAATGATGTGATCATAATCACAGAGTTCTAAAACATCAACAAAACATGTAACTGTTACATAGTATAAACAGCGCAGGCTTTGAGATCAGGCAGATCAAGGTTCAAGCCTGACTATGAGTGTGATTTTGGACAAGCCTCGAAACTTCTTTAATCTTCCATTTGTAAAATGGTTATAAAAACTTAAGTCACATAGATTTGTTATGAGTAAATGTGATAAATATATGGAAATGTTTTGTGCAAACTACAAAGCATTATATAAGTATGCTTATTACGATGGTGGGGAAAAGTTTAGGAACAACCTTATACTTTGTAGATCATGCCAAGGCCCAAAAATGTAAAGTGAACCAAACCATGATTAAACAACAGGACTCTAGGCAACCAAGCTGAGACACTTGCCATTACCCCCAAAAACTAGTTGGCCTCTGGTACTTCTTTTCTTTTACCTCACCAGCTACTCCTTTGAACTTCTCAATCTCGCAGTGTCAGAGTGTCCAGGGCTCTACTGTTAGATCTCTTCCTATATCTATCTACACACACTTCTTAAGTGATCAGATCTACTCCATGGCTATCCCAACCTAGACTTTCTGAATTCCAGACTTGTATATCCACCTGCCTACATGACATTTCCTTAAATATATTATGTCTAAAACCAAACACCTGACTCCTTCCTACAAATTTGCTCCTCCCAATCCTTCCCATCTTCATATGAAAACTCCAATCTTACACTTGCTCAAGGAAAAAACCTTCCATTGATTTTTTTTACTCTCATAATCCTCATCCAATTACCAGTTGATTCTATCAACTCTACTTTCAAAACATATCCTCATTCCATCAATATATTATCAACTCTACTGCTATCACACTGACTCAAGCTTTCTTTATCTCATTCCCTCTTTCAACAGCTTCCTAAATTCAATTCAGATTACTTCACTCTGTTCAAAACCCTGCAATGGCTTCTGATCTTACTCAAAATCAAAATACAAGATCATTATCATGGCCTACAAGAAACCATATAACTTGGCTTCCTTCTACCTATCTGATCTAACCACCTACCATTGTTCTCTTTGTTTATTGCACTTCAGCCTATGATGCAGTAAAATTAAATTTTAACACCAACACTCATGTTATTTGGAAACACTCATGTTATTTAGAAACACTCTGAGGTAGCCAAAAGCAAAAAACGAAGAACATGCAAGCCTCAGATTCCTTAATGTGAACAGCAAAAACATTCTTTCCCTAATTGCTGTTAGGCTGAGCACAACCCCACCTCAAGGATTAGCACTTAAGAATTTCTCTCTGACTAAAGTATTCTTCCCTCAAATTATCAACATGACTTGCTCTTTTATTTCATTAAGATGTGTATTCAAATTTCACCTCACCAGGGAGGCACTGGTCTACCGATCATATCTAAAATAGCCTTCTCCCCTCCAGTAACTCTCTTTCCCCATACATTGCCCAATTTTTCATATCTCTGCCCAGTAGAGTGCAACTCAATGTTGGGACTTTAATTTGTTCACTGATTTATCTCCTGTGCCAACATCAAATTGTAAGTTATTTATAATCAATACCAGTAATCAATTCAGCCATTAATTATTCTTTAATTAATACCTTATATCCTCAATCTGGCTTTCCCTTAAACAGACTAAATATTATTTGAATATCTCTGTTCTGGATATCCTCTCTGAGGACTTGCAATTACACTAGTGATAGAAGTAACTCAAAAAGGACAGAATGATAAGATGAGAGATATTTTTCTTCTTCTGGGATCCTCTTATAATCAACTAACAAATTAGTTAAGTATTAATAAGCACCTATGCCTGTAGAGAACCTAAAGAAGGATATTACATAGCTCAGTAAGTAAAACAAAGATTTAATTAAAAATAGTAACAAGCAGCCCTGGCTGGTAGCACAGTGGATAAGGTGCTGGCCTGAGAACCCAAAGGTCCCTGGTTCAATTCCCCAGCCAGGGCACATAACCAGGCTGCAAGCCAGGTCTCCAGCCAGGTCCGTGGCTGAAGGCAGGAGCCTTCATTGATGTTTCTCTGTTTCTCTTCCACTCTGCCTCTCTTCCTTCCTGTCTTTCAGGAAATAATAAGTAAAATATTTTTTTTTAATTAAAAAAAGAAAAAGTAACAAGGTGGGCCATAAGTACATTAAAAGATGCTCTAGACAGGAGAGCAAAAAGGGAGTGGATGTAATACAACAACAATTAAAATTTAAATTAAAAAAAAAAAAAAAAAAAAAAGGATGCTCTACATTTCCCATTGGGGAAATGCAAATCAAATCACAATGACATTCAGTAGGATGACTAAAATCAAAAAGACAGGTCATGGAGAGGATGTGGAGAAATCTGAACTTTCATATTTGCTTGTGGGAGTGTTAAATGGTGCATTCATTTTGGAAAACAGTCTAGAGTTCCTCAAAAGGTTAAACATAAATTTACCAATTATGCAGCATTTCCACTCCTTAGAACTCATTTCATCTACCCAAGAAAGACAAAAACATATTATCTATACAAAAACTTGTATAAGAATGTTCGTAGCAGCATTACTCCTAAGAGCCACACAGTGAAATATTCAGTATGGTGTGGCTGCTAAAGTGCTGGTTTCTTTTTGGTATAATAAAAATGTTCACAATTCTGTAAATATACTAAAAGCCACTGACTTGTATACTTTAAATGGATGAATTGTATGGTACGTGGATTGTAGCTCAATACAGCTGGGCTTTTGTTTTGTTTTGTTTTGTTTTAGTTTAGTTTTAAAATATTATCAAAGTTTATTCAGGTTCCATTTATCAACATTCTTACCATTCACATTCATTTTAACATTTACTGAATGCTAGATAATGCTTACCTTCTTTATTTTAATATTCACAGTCAAATAAACTATTGCAGGTAAGAAACATATAGCTCATGATTGAAGATCTATACTAAATACCAGATCCAAGTTGGTCCTGCATTTACTCTTCAAATCTAGGGGCTCTTTCTCACCTCTACTCCCCAACTTCTTACTAGCAAGTACAATTAAGACCTAACTGTAACACTTACAAAACTATGAATTCATAAACCAAGGATTAAGTGATCAAAAGAAGACAGATTTATAACCACAGATTAAGAGGATAATTACCAAAACTATATATCACAAAACCCAATATCCCTGCATTTATTACCTGTCCACAGTGTTCTGCTACAAGAAAAGAGGGACATAGGGCCTGGATGGGTGGCTCAGTTCAGTGGTATGTCATCCCATGCACCAAAAAATTGCAGGTTTGATTACTAGGCAGGTTTGATTCCCAGTCAGGGAACAAACCTAGGTTGTGGGTTTAATCCCTGGTCACACTCTCTCTCTCTCTCTCTCTCTCCCCTACAACCCCTCCCTCACTCTATAAAGTCAATAAACATATCCTCAGATGAGGTTTAAAATAATAAAGCAAGGGACATGGAACTAATTTTCTCATAATCAGTGCCTCTCCTATTCAAGGAAGGTCAGTGAATGCTCCTCAGTACATGCATTCCTTTTTTTCCTGTAGCTTTGTCTATCAAATAAACAAAATACACTATGTAATAAATATATTGTTAACTGTATTAAACCCCTGGCCATCTTTTTTAAAGATTTTATTTATTATTTCCAGAGAGAGGGGAAGAGAGAGAGACATCAATGTATGGTTGCCTTTCACCTGCCTCCAGCTATGGACCTCGCTGGAGACCTGGCTTGCAACCTGGTTATGTGCCCTGGCTGGGAATCAAACCAGCAACCTTTGGGTTCGCAGGCCAGTGCCTTATCTACTGTGCCACCAGCCAGGGCCCCACATTTCTTAATTCTCTACATTTCTTTGTAAAAATTTCTTAAGTCTTTCAAGGAATTTTAATTCTTTCCTTAAAAGAAATCCCTGATTAAATAAAATAGGCTTACATTAAACCAAACTTAACTAAGCACCTACTATGCTTCTAAATTAGATTTCTTCATAGGTTTTTCATTTAATCCTCAAAAAGAATCCTGGGGAGGGGGACAGAGGGGAGCAAAAAGGGGATGAATGTAATACAACAACAATAAAATTTTAAAAATATAAAATAATAAAAAAGAATCCTTAAGTATTATTGACTGCCACTTTTCCTCATTTTCTATAGCCACCAAGTGAGAATCATAGTTAAAATAACTTGCAATGACTTCACAACTAAAAAAGGTAAAGGGGGAAAAAGAGGAGCCAGAATTCAAACTCAGACCTTCTGTCTTACCATTCTTAACCTCAATTTCCTCCTCTGCAAAATGAAAATATCATCCAACTTCAAGGGACAATGTAGGAAGTACTATATGCAAAGCAGTCAGATCAGTGGCTGCTCCTCAAGAGCCATTAGTTTTTCCCCCTTTCTTCAGACTTGAATTGCCTGGTGTGCTGGCTTATTCCAAACAAAAAGTAATTTTTTAAGTTGGCACTTCATTTCTCTCTTAGCTATCTTATAACTATCACCTATCATAAAGTGCATTGACCCAGGAGCATTTCTGGCTCACCTAGCAGTTGGGATGCTTGCAGCAGAGCTCTTTTTGCTCAGAGACTTGCATAAAAGTACTCCCTCTCCTCTCCTCTCCCTTACACAAACATACATTGGCAGGTGGAAATTTTTTTAAAGCCATAATTAACCTAATTAACATAGAGTGATAGAAATAGAAAAGGCCACCGTGTTCTAGCCAGGCTGCAGGGCAAACAAGAATTCTCTGGCTGGAAAAGTGAGGAGAGAAAATAGCATCTACTAGAGAGAAAAAGGAATGGTGGCAGCACAGCAGGGACTGGAGAATATCTAAAATGGATGGTCAGCGCTACCTGCCAGGGCCCTTATCCCCATTCCCAGGATAGATTGGGATGTCCCTGATTTATCAAACAAGAACTCACACTAGACAAGTCCAACTATGAGCTTCCTGGGGGCTGAAACTGTAACTTACATATAGATTCCCAGGGCACAGACCTTGGCATGGACAGGCACTCACATTTTTAAATATATAAATAATGGGTAAATGAATAACATCAGATTAAAAGGGTTTCTCTATCCTTTCCACAGTGTACTATTACTACACAAGGGGGCTCTTATCATCACCCACCATGTAATCCATAATTCTTCATAAATACCCACACACAAAGCACTGTGCATCTGCAGGCCATCTCCCCAAGAGTTCTAGATAACTTCCAACTGCTTCTGAAAAGTGACAACAAATCCCAAATAAAACTTTCAAACAGCTCCCCACTAACTCCAGAATAAAGTCTATACATTTAATTTATAAATAAGCTTCTTTTGCAAATTGGCTCTTGCTTTTCTTTCCAAATGCATCTTTTCAAGAACTCAAAATACCTGCCAAATGTGAACCCACTGCTCCCTAAATATGCTCCTACTTCAGCACCTTTAGGTGCCACCATTCCCGTGGGATTCATCACCACAAAAATTTGATTTACCTAAGTTCTTACCCACATTTCTACAGAATAAATCATCCATTTTACAAACTTGATTATAACTGTCCCAAAGCAGTATTCGTTTCCTTTCCTGTCTTAAGGTAATCATGTCCATAGCACTCATTCCACATTCAATGAGAGCAGTTGTTGTTTTTGTACAGATATACATCCACATACAGATTAATACAGGGTATACTCCTCCAACAAGTAAATCTTCTAATGGCCACAACACACTTATATTACTCCATTGCAGTGGCTAGAAAATTAGCCTGTATCTTGTGTTACTTGTTCATGCAAAAATTAAAACATTTTTTCCACTTTAAAATGCATGTGCCAACTAATAATCTTTTATTGCATTTTTAAAAGGGGTTTTCAACTTACCAGCTTTCTCATCAATTTTATATAGTAATGTTGGCAAAAACAGCACAAGGTGTTAGACCAGCCCTAGGTTCAGCAACCTCAGTACTTACGTTCTGGCTAAGAAAGAATTCATAGCCAAGGTTAAAACTATAAGTAAGAGAAAGTTTATTTAGAGAGTCACAGAGGCAGAAGGGAACCATGGAAGAAATGGGCCCAGGAAATAAGTTACAGAGGCAAAATGAGGGCCCTTGGAGCTTAGGAGAAAGAGGAGCAACGAAAATGTGGGGAAAGGCTCAGGCTTACTCAAGAAAAAGAGCCACACTGGGTCCTCCAAATTGAGGGTATTAATCTGGACGTCTCAGAAAAGGATCCCAATAGAATACTCATCAGCTTTCCAGGCGTGTCCTTAGAGGTCATGGTCTCTAATGATTGGTCAGCACTAGGACAAGGGGTCATTAGTCAATGCAGCTGATCATGATGCCCAGCCATGGCACTGCTTGTCCAGTTTTGCTGCTTTTCTGGGCCTGGAGCTGAACAACAACTGAGGTCTAGGTGTATCTGATGTGGGTCAGAACCTCACTGTCCTGGGGGCTTAATACTTAAAGACCATCCTCTTGCTCCTTTGTTCATTCCTTCTCCAAGGGAGTCAAATCCACATCACTAATAACATGCCAGGGGAGGGTCCAAACTGCATGACCAAAGATATGAAAGGTCAGGAGGTCTAAAACCTGTGACCAGCAAAATGCTAAGGGAGGAAAGGTAAGCTTGGGGGCAAGGTCCCTGTTTTCCCAGTTTTGCCCATTGCTAGGCACCCCGGGCTTTCTGCTCTGGTGACCTTCTGTCCCTGGCCCATCTTCCTTGCTCTGGTCATGTCTGTCTAACAGCCTGCCACAGTAAGTGCTCTAGTAACCAGAAACATTAATTCCTATGTTCCTTTCTGAATCAAAGACAAGACTATATATCATGTATAGTGGGGTTTTAGGAGTAACTATGTGTTTTATTGTATCTTGATTCTTGAAAAATTGGTAACCCATGAACACTCTGGCAGTGGTAATTCTTTAAGCTAACATTGTGACAATGGGTAGGTATATCCACTCATCTGTTAAGACACATAAAGCTATAATACTTTCTTGACTCCCTTTCCCCACTTCCACTTCTTTTTAGTTCTACTTTCCCCTGGATATATCTGACCCAATCCTAGACAGAACCCTAGATATATTTCTGTCATAGAACCTGTTACACTTACTTATACTTCCTTACTTATAGGTCTGTCTTCCTACTGATTTACCCCTCTAGATCTGTGCTTTCCAATACAGTAGCCACTAGACACATGTAGCTACTTAAATTCAAATTTATATTACTTAAAACTAAATAAAATTTAAAATTCAGTTCCTTAGCCTCACTAGCCACATTTCAAGTACGCAAGAGCCACATGGGACTACCATTTTGGACAGCACAGATATAGAACATCTCTTTCATTGCTGTGTATAGGTTGTATTACGTTCCCTGAGGCACACACAGTCTAGCAAGCGGTCCAGCAGAAGCTATGACTAATTTATTTCTTTATCCCAGCACTTACGAATGTCTCTTAGGAATGATATGGGGTAACAGAGAACTTGTACTACCTTTCTCATTACCATACACCACCACAGTCTCTATTCCAAATATTCAATGGTATTAATCCACCATCATCCCAACTTGTAGAAAGGGGTAGGAACCACAATAGTTAGAAGATAATCACAATACCTTTGCTCAGTCCCTCTCCCCAAAGCAAAGCTCCAATATTTACATGAGACAATGAAGAAGAGGGCGTCTTTTTGTCCAGGGTTAGCATATAACTAAATGCAGGTGATTCTAAAAGGAACATTTTTTTTCAAATACTGGAGCAAACACAACTTAGCAGAAATAAAAACAGGAAGACATTATTATAAATTTATCACACTTTTTGGGACTCCATAAGTTAATATATCCTCCGTGTGCTCTTTATATTAAAAAATAAAATAGTAATTTGGTATATGTATTCTGAGGACCTATTAAGGGCTAACAGCTAAAGAGAAATAACTAAATTCTAGTGGCAGATAGAAAGGTAAGTTGGCCAGATTAGGGCAGGGTTGAAGATAAAGATGGAAAGAATGGGAAGGGACTAGACAAAGAGCATGTATGAATGACGGATGACCCATAGACATGGACAACAGTTGGGAGTTGTCGGGGGAGGGGGGGTAGAGGACAGCAAAGGAAAAAATTGAGATAACCGTAATAGAATAAAAATTAAAAATGCTTTAAAAAAAGAAAGGTAAGTTGGCATAATACTAAGTGGTAATTGTAACTGAATAAAAATTAAAAATGATTTAAAAAAAGAAAGGTAAGTTGGCATAATACTAAGTATGTAATTGTTCTATAATCAAGGAAACTTAAGAAGGGCACAAAAGAGGCTCAGAACCCAGTAGCAAACTGTGGTAGGAGCAGCAGTGAGGAGAAACCACAGAAAGGCTGATCAGAAATGAGCCCAAGCTATGTCTTAAAGGGTAATTAAGAGGTTGGGAGATGACAAAAGGGTAGGAGGGTGTCACAAACAGAGACAAAGGCATTGATGAAGGTACAGGAATGTCACCTGGACAATACAATGCCAAGTGGTTCAGTCTGATTGGAACAACATAAAGAAGAAGTAAAATTTGAGACTTAATGAGGCAAGCAGAGGCCAAATCATTTAAAACAAAACAAAACACCTTTGTAAGCTAAATAAACTAAGGAGTTTGAATTTCATCCTCAAAGCTATAGGAAACCTCTAAAGGTTTTAAAGCAGAAAAAAGGAATGCAATATAGTATATATTTAACAAAGCTCACAGAGAAGCAGTATGAAGGATGATCTGGGGAGGTGAGACAGGAACACATGGAGATCAGTCAGGAAGTTGCTGCACAAAGTAAAGAGACAGTATATTTTATCACAATAAAAAAAAAGTAGTTAAGACAGTGCTCTCTGATGCAAATAGCATTAAACACAATCTATTTTTAATGGTCTCTCTCCATTAGTCTATGCTTCACTAAGCTGTAACACCATGATTTAATTATACAGCACAACTACAAAAGCAACTATTAAAGTCAATTACATAAGCACTAAAAAATTACACTGCACCCTTTATTCAATAGTCATCCTGGACTTCAAACTAAAACTGCACATTTTTCTCTTTTCCACTGCACGCAATTTTGGAAAAACATTTCAGCCAGCTGAGCACGTCTGTGCAATGTCCAACAAGTGTAAACAATTTAACAGAAGTTTAATGAGACATTTCCTCTTCTTTATTAGAGGGAAAAAATTAGAAAATTCTAACATGGCAATATCTGGTTGCAAACTGACATTTTAAAATTAAGCTTTCTTTTTTTTCATATGAACATACCAGTTTTAAAGCCCATCTGGTTGCACAGCGCAGCTGTCCAGAGTCAATACAGCATTTTCAGTTATTAGGCACTTGGCTAAAGCATTCCGAACTGCCATGTGCCATCAATAACAAAAGCCACCAGTATAGTACTTAAGAAGTACCTACATACTCAAGTTAGTGTAAGAGGATTTTTTAGTCTGTCCTAGAGAGAGGAGGACACTGGGGACATAGAAGGAACAATCTCACAATTTAAAGAAAATCTTTCAGTTTTATCTCTTATTCTCTTAAAGATAATGGACTCATATCATTGATCCCGGAGTTCTCCAGCCTCGAGTTTTACCTATGCTCCTGCGTTGTACCAATAAAATCTGAAGAACCAAGGCTTTGAAATTGGACTAAAACTGGGTTCAATTCCAACTCTATCTATTACAAACTGTAAAAACTTAACACAATGCTTAACCTTCCTGAGACTATTTTTTCATGTGTAAAATAATATCTAACCTTGTAAAGTTGAGGTGAGGATGAAAGCGAGGTGAGGATGGGCATTCAACAAGCGGTAACTATTTTTACACTCTCCTTTGTACTTCACTATAATTTGTATAACAGTAATTATGCACCTACCTTAAAAGTTTATTGTGGGGATTAAGTGAATCAATATAGGTAAAGGGTTTAGCATAGTGCCTGGCACAGCAGGCAATCATTACACTTAGCTGCTATTACTGTGACTATCTGATGCCAATATCAAAGTGTTTCACATTGAATTACAATTTATTTGCCATCTTCCTCTTCATCTAATACTTGGCATAAAAACTCAATTAAGTATCTGTTGACTGGTGGAATAAATATGGATGAATGGCTGAATGAATGAAGATATCACAGTTCTGTGACAAAAGGAATACCTCTCTGAATTTATCATACGGTCTTCCCACGGGACCTATTCAATAAGAATGTATTGTTTTGTGAATTGAAGCATTTTATCAAATCTGTGTGATAAGTAAGAAAAGTATTCATGCAAAGCTGGTTTTATAGACAAGAAGCAAGAGTCCCCAACAGATTAAAGATTAAGACCACTCAACTAAGACAGAAACTAGAATCCCCTTTGGTCTCTCAGAAAGTATAGATATTTTTTTTTTTTCCTATTAGGACTTGCTCTCTCTGCATATTTTCTAAACATCAGCTATGGTATTAGTCAAGTTTTTCCAAATCCATGATTCCAAATCTGAGACACTACCAATGAATGATATAAAGGTGAAAAAGGAAAGTGAGCAAATAAGGAAAAGGTCCATGTTTCTCTGAAAGAGAAGCAGCAAAACCCTGATTTTATTTGGCATGAGCATAGAGAAATCAACGAAATCTAAAAGTAATAAGAGGATAAAGCCCTAACTATAAACAAATGAGGACAGAGAACACTAAGAGGGTCAAATATGAAAGGTGGTATGGAGGTTACAGGGACTCATCCCCTCCTATAGAAAGCATGACTAGGCACAGTCTTTCTGGGGAGTAGTCTTTCATTTAGCAAATACTTAATACTAAAGTCCCTGCAATGAACTGTAAGAACTTGACAGTATGTAGCAAGTGCCTTTAAAAAGTATGCTTTTAGAAAGTAGAACAGTGGTGGTCTATTTTTAGTGGGTATTGGGGTAGGGAAAAATGAGCAGTAACCACTAATGGGTAGGGAGTTTCTTTTTTTGCAAGGGATGGTGATGAAAATGTTCTGGAATTAGGTAATGGCAATTAGGTAGTTGTACAATTCTGTGAATATGCTAAAATCATTGAACTGTGTACTTCAAATGGGTTAATTTTATGGTATATAGATTATAAGTGTTTTAAAAGAAAATTACCACATTGATTAAGAGCTAAAATCTGTGAATTCTATCAATTTAATATCCTGGTTGGGAAGTTGTACTATAGTTTTGCAAGATGTTACCCTTGGGAGAAACTGGGTAAAAGGTACATGGGATCTTTCTCTGCATTATTTATTATAACTGCATATATATCTACAGCAATATAAAAAATTTAAAACTTAAAAAAAAAAGTATGCTTTTACTCTAATTACTATATTCCTAAATTTTATTGAAAGAAAGCTATCAAAAACTACAGAACAAAATTAACAACCAAAGATGCTCATCAGTGTTATTTACAATGTCCAAAAAATGGAAAGTAACCTAAATGTTATGATTAAATAAATCATTTCATGAAATGCAATAAACAGTCATTAAAATTGATATAGCAGTGGAGCGCAACGAGGGAAAATTGGGACAACTATATAATAGAACAACAATAAAAAAAATTATAAAAATTTAAAATTTTTTTAAACTAATGCTTAATAAAAAATTTATTTGATATTTACAAATATAAAGTTAAATTAAAAAGCACTCCACAAAACTGTCTATAGTATGACCTTTATATAAAATTAGTTTAAAAACTTTTCAAAAAATACTAAAAGTTTTCAAAGTCAATTTCTTGTGGCAGGATATAGAAAGGATATAGTGAGGATGGGCTACAGGGAGATATTGGCCACGTTTTCTAATTTTCCATAAGAGGCATTTTCAAAAAGCCATAGGGCAAAGGTGGCTTTACAGAAGAAAAACAGGGATATTAAATACCATCAGGATTAATCAAGATCTTTGAAATCTGCTGGATGAGAAGGATATAACAGGCATAGTATCTTTATACAAAAGGATTATGTTAATCCTAATGAGAACCAACACAACTACAAGGATGAAATACAAAGGGAAAGCAATGATGAGGAAATCCAACCTGATTCCCAGGAGGTCACTTTCACTCCAGAAAGTCTGTCTGTCAATAGCAAAATCAAGTTCAATAAGTTAAGCAGAAACCTAGTGCTAAAATCTGTGTGAGTTCCTTGAGAGTATGGAACTTGTCAACTGCCATAAAGTGTGATAAAAGGCCATAAATAAAGGAAGACAGCAGCAAGAATGAGGAAAAATAATCTACAGAAGGTACAGAATGGCTTTGTGGAAGATGACTGGTTTCAAGGAGAAAGGCTTGAAACCTGCAGAAAGGGGAAAAGAGCATTTTAAGAAAAAGGGCCAGCCCTGGAAATAGAAACAATTTAATATGTCTGAGAAATGACATTCATTTCAGTGTTGCTAAAATACGAACTGCAAGCAGGCAAACAGTGGTAAAAGCTGTGGTTGCAGAAGTCAGTCATCAGAGGCCTGTCTGCCCCAGAGGATCTGAACGCCTCCTGTACTCTTAAGTCACGCAGCTGCCTATGATCAGGAGCTCACTCCAGCAGGAGAGATAGTTAGGCAGCATTACAAAAAAGTAAGTGAAGGTGCTTAGCACAGAGAAAGAGCAACCAATCCAGCCTGGGGGACAGAAAAGCCCTTGGAGAGAAGGTGTCAAAAGGAAAGTTGAGCTAAGGTCAGCAACTTCCAAAATGGCAGCACACTGCTGATACCTGGCCTAACACAAACTGCAAATCAAAGAACCCAGATCTGGCAAGGCTTCCAAAGAGAATACCATTCTCATCACCAGAATGAGAGCTACATTTGTTTTGGTTGCTGCCATGTCTCTCATACTAAAAACAGAGAGCGCAAAGAAGCTGTTCTATAGATATTTATGAAGAAAAAGAAAAAAAGGTGGGGCTTTCTGTTTTATTAAAGAGCAATAGAGAATTCAAAATTGCCAAAAGAAGAAACCCAAACATTCATCAACAGATGAATGAATTTTTTAAAAATGTCTACCTATATACAATGGAATACTATTATTCAGCCTTTAAAAGAAAATTCTGACACATAATGAGGACATTTATTTTACTTATGCTAAGTAAAATATCAGTCATTAAAAAAAACTGTATGATTCCACTCATATGAGGTACTTAGAGTAGTGAAATTCATCATGACAGAAAGAATAGGGTTGCAGGGGGCTAGAAGGAAAAGGGCAGCTACTGTTTAATGCATAGTTTCAGTTGTATAACACGAAAAAGGTTCTGGAGATGGATGGTGTGATAGTTGCACAGCAATGTGAGTGTATCTTTTTTTTTATTATTTAATTTTATTGTTGTTGTATTACATCCATCCCCTGTGAGTGTATCTTAATGTCATTAAACTGTCCACTTTAAAATAGCTATAATGGTAAATTTTATATATTTACCACTATATTTAAAATATTATAAACATACCAGAAAATTTTTAAATATTACAAACATACCAGAAAAGTTCATTAAAAAGAAAGCAACAGGTACACAAAAAGAAATGGAATAGAGGACAAAGATGTAAGAGTATCACTCTGAAAACTAAGGCCAATCCTTAGCAGCTTCGAGCTGAAGGCAAATAGCAACCTCCCCTTTCTCTCTCCTTTCAATTGCCATTTCCAGCCACATCCAATTTAGTAATTTTACATGTAGTTGAGTACCCATTAAAACAAATACTAAGTGCAAAACCCCCAAGGGGTCACAAACAAGCAAATCCATGGGTAATCTGATAGCAGTTTCACTGACTTGACCTCATTTTTATTAGCAACAGTGAAACAACTATCATTTACTTGCACACCTAACGTGTGGAGCACTATACTTGGAGTTTTATAAACATCATCTCTAACAGTAACATTGAAAGGTAAGTCTATAATTCATACTAACACTTCTAGGCTGATATAAATAGTCAAGTTGAAATCTGGATCTAAGTCTATCTGATTCCAAACACCTCATGGAGTAATCAACTGTAGTCTCAAAAGAACGGGCTTCCTTTCTTCCCAACCAGGTACCTCTCCATGCTAGTACTGCTGCCTTGGTCCCTGACTGGTCCTCCCCTGCAGCTCTGCTACATGTTAGCAGCTGGGAGTACCCAGATTGAGTCATTACCAAATACCTTTCTAAGCAATACCCAATGGCCAAAGATGGGGATGCTCTGGGTGTTGAGCTACTGGAGAAAAAGAAAGATGTGGCTCACCACAGGTCTTTTAGACTCCAAATTGACCAGGCAAGACAGACAGGCACTTAAAATATTTGTAACAGTTTCCTCCAAGAGGGCATGCCACTGGCACTGCTGCTGCTTAACAATGTTTCATCACTCCCTCTCCTCCCCCAGACAAGGCCTAAAAATCATTACCTTCTAGTTCGCAGCTGCTCCCACTTCCATCTGTGTCACTCCCAGCTCCACCAGGTCCACTGCTCCTTTTTCTGCTGAGTGACATCTATCATCCACTGAACTAGTAACATCTGTACAGTTTTCAGACACTTCCAAACATTAAATCAGATATTCTTTACAACATGAGTATTAATATCTCTATTTGACCACACTGGCTAAGTTTAGTCTAAGAAAATAAATAAGAAGTGGAAAATATCAATCAGAAAAACAGGCTACCTTTCTTGTTTGTTTTATTTTTTTGAGCCAAGAACCTTTCTCAAAAGCTTCCAATAGTATTCCTGTCATGTCTCACTGGCTAGACTTCGAGCACATACCCACTCCTAAATCATCATTGGCATGGGGCCTGGAATTACCATGACTAACTGACAAATTAATTCCTTGGCGTGGAATGGTAGTTGCCAAACACACAGCCACCACAGTGCTTACCACCTAGAGGACACTACACGAAACAATGAAGGAAGTGGATTGCCTCCAGGTCCCTTCTTACATGTTTCTTTCCTGTCATAGGGACCCTAAAGACTCAAGGGGTCAGGAAATGCTGGCCTTGGGGAAAGAGAACAGATGTTCCTGAGTTGACTCTGTGGACAGTGCTCAGGAAGATAACCTGGAGACCTTAGTGTTAGTTAACACTATTGGGTTGGTCAAAAAGTCCATTTAGTTCTTCTGTAAAATAAAAGACATTTTTCATTTTTACTAATAATGTCACTGATTTGGATATTCGGAATATGTTGGCTAGCTCCCACTATTGGCTTCTAGTGGGTGGAGGCTAAACATCTTCCAATATATAAGACAGCCCCTCAGCAAAGAATTGTTTGGCCTAAATGTCAATACTACCAAGAAACTTCAGAAAACACTTTCGCTATGTTCCATCAGTCACACCACCGTCTCCATAAACTGCACAAATCTTTTTATGTTTCAGTTGTGTTTTTACCTTTCTTGAAATAATAAAGCATAATATGCCAAAAATGTTACATATTTTCTTCTATCTTCAATATTAAAATGGTTGCACAAAAACTCACCAATTTAAAAAAAAAAAAAAAACTCACCAATTTTGATGTTTTTTTAAATGGGTGCTGATATAATAGCTGTCACAATACAATCTAACAGACTTGTTTTAAATGAAGTTAAAAGACAACTAAGTGCTACTACAGCCATCATCATACAGAAGAAAACTAAACAAATGTTTTGGCTAACCCTTCCTTTGTGGTCTGGTTTAGTTCCATTTCCCAGGTTGAATATACTCTAAGAAAGGCCCTGGCAGGAGGTGTAACTGGTATGGAGAAACAAGGAGCCCCTGAGTCTCCAAGAAGGGGCAAGAGACCAGGATGCCTGTAACATGTTTGGATGATCTGGGCTGCTACACAAAGTCCTGATTTCAGCAAATGAGCCTACAGGTTTCCCCCACCATTCAAAAGCAAAGCATTCCTATGAAATCTTTCATAAATCAAAATAGCATAAAGTGAAGCAGCAGTTACCATTAATTTACATGAAAAAAATCTCAAGCATTCCTAGACCCAAAATTCAATGCACACACAATCTCTTAATTTTGCTCACCACTTCAAAACATTTCATTATATCCAGTTTTCTGCTAAGCATAACAACATCCTTATAAGCTCTCTGAGGCTTTTCTGATACCTTAGCACACATCTTGTTAACAGATGCACAGAATGCTATAAATTGAGCTAAAGCACAGATACTTGTAGACACAATTCAAAGCTATGGCATCTTGATGCTGGGATACTGAGTGCAGTTCCAGGGAAAGGAGCTTGGCAGTGCCACCCTTGCTGCTCAGGTACAAGCTGCCTCTGTAACGGCTTGCTGCAAAACAAATACAACTGTTTTTGCTTTTTGCCTCTTTTCATAAAAGTTAAAATCCAAAAGAAATTCAAATGTCTTTTGGTTAGCAAAACAGTACTAATATAGGTGCTTCATAAAAGTGAAGTGAGTGCCTTGGCTGGTGGCACAGTGGATAAGGCACCAGCCTGCAAACCCAAAGGTGGCTGGTCCGATTCCCAGCCAGGGCACATAACCAGGTTGCAAGCCAGGCCTCCAGCCAGGTCCATGGCTGGAGGCAGGTGAAAGGCAAGCACACATTGATATCTCTCTCCCTTTGTGCCTCTCTCCCTTTCCCTCTCTATAAAAATAACAAATAAAATCTTAACAAAAAAAAAAAAGTGAAGTGAAATAAAGCAAACTTTTGAAAAGTAGAGGTACCTATAAATTCTGGAATCTCGGTGCACCTATTTTTCTGCTGGAAGACAATCCTAGTTACCCAGACCAAGTGGTCTCCCCCTCTTCTGAGTTCCTTCTATCACAGAAGTGTAGATTAAGCCCAACCTCTGGGAATTTAACCTACACCACTTTAAACTGTAGCTTGTACCTTGTAATCCATTTCCCCTGTGAGTGGGACCTTACAAAAAGGTACTGTTTAGTGTTGTATGAAAGGAGAGGTTAGCATTCCCCTTGACAAGGATGGAAGAGGCCCTCAGGCCTAACAACACGCATATGGTTAAGGCATTGCCACCTACTTCATGGCATCTAACCACTGTTTTGTTTTTTTTAAAAAAGGTACTGTTTAAAACATGTAAATAAAGAGCATTTGGTTCAGGGTTTTATGCCAATATAGCTCTATCTATGCTGTTCCCTACACATGAATGATAAACTTGGTTAAATGTTAAAATTGTTTTCCCCGAGGAACTGTCTTGTTTTCTCCACTTAAAAGTCATCCTTCTCTCCCAGGTTTCTAAGAAATTCAGAGTTCAATTTGTAGTTTCCCTACAGCAAGTGGGGAGGTACACTTATTATTCTATGTTTATTAGTACAGAACAACTTTTTTATATTATTTTATTGTGACTGATGTAAGCTACCCAAAATCCTTTGTGGAATATACCAAAGACCACACAAATTTGGTATACCCTATTATATCCCGAATAAGTATTAAAATTATGGTATATAAGACTGGAAATACTATAATCATTCACTTTTTTAAAAAGTCCATAAACTGCCTGGCTGGTGTGGCTCATTTGGTTGCAGCATCATCCCATAAATCAAAAGGTCGTGGGTTTGATTCCCCATCAGGGCATATGCCTGGGTTGTGGGTTCATCCCTGGTGAGGGCACATACTAAAGGTCCCCAGTTGGGGCATGTATGAGAGGCAGTGGATCGAAGTTTCTCACATCAACATTTCTTCTCTCTCCCTCTCTCTCTCTTGCCCTCCCTTCCTCCCTTCTTCTCTCTCTAAAATGAATAAGCATTAAAAAAAAAATCCATAAACCAATGTCTTTATCAGGACTCCTTCCATTGCTATTATATTATTCTTATATCTGTATCATTTAACCAAGGGGTAAAAGTGACACTTTACTCACTTTGAACAATAATAACATTTGGTTAATTTGAGTATCCTCTTTTCCTATATGATTCTTGATCTTGAGGTTCAATGAGGCAATCTTAGAAAGGACTGTGACTTAAAATATTACAGGGGAATATTTATGTTGTTATATCCCTCTCTATCTCTCTGACCCTCATGATTACTAGGGAGAGTAATTCTTACCCCAAAGAGCTCTTTTGGAGATTATATAAGACAATATTAATGTGAATCATGCAGCAGGTTCTCAGTATCATCTGATTCAGATCTTGCTCTACAACCCTGATATCTTGCTTCAAGGTGAAAGTGTTTTTCACCATAGAATAAAGTCTATAATGCTAGTTAAAAACTTTTTCCATTTGATTTCTTGCTTAATCTAATTTCTGACTTTAAAGCCCAATAAAGAACCAAAGGTTTCCTACAAACAGGGTGATTCTGCCGGAACCTGGTCAAAGCATTCCCTCAGCACAGTCAAGTATTAATGTATGTTAATGTTTAATTAAGCAAGGTATTAATTCACAAGGGATTCAAGGAGGGGACATTCACTGAGCTATTAAATGGGGCATTACCATACTAGACACTCCCCTTGTGACCAGAATTTCTAATGCTACTACCTTCTATATCTTTCATTATTTAATACCAATGCAATAGATTGGGGAAATCAATGAAACTATAGCAAGAAAAGATTCATTCACCGGTGGCTTTTCAAGCAATTCCAGACCAAGATTTCATCTCTCTCAGGGTATTTACTTTTATGTTCGTCTCTATCATTCTTCTAAGCCAGATCTGTCAAATATTCCTAGCAGATCCTTAATAATGTCATCTCATTGAAATCATTTGTTGCAGTGCTGATGAGATATTGTGTGAATTTCATTCCTGTTTATATCAATTGGCCTATATAGTTTCATTATACTGTCATTTCACTTAAAGTTGCATAATGTATCGATGATGTTGAGAACTATATGCTCTAGAAGGCTCAGTCACATTTGTTTTCTATCATAACTCAACCAATAATATTAGCTCTCTTGCTTAACTGTATAACCTAAACTCTGAAGACAACACTATACTAATCTAATATCTATCTAACAGGTATTAGTTAAGGTTTAGAAATAATTTATGCAGAATGCCTACACAACATCTGGCATGAAGAAACTAATACAATAAATTGTAGCTACTACTGTCATCATTAATAAGCATTCATAAATGGCCACCACTATTCTCCCAACATCTGTGCTGAGTAGTAGGAGGAAACAATAGGTGTAGATGTAGTCTCATTATTAGAAGGTATACAGTCTAATTGTGAGAAAATAAGTTAACCATTATATATAATTACATATTTAAATGGTGAATTGTTCAGCATAGACCAAGTACAGAAGGAGACCAGAAAACTTTTCCTTCCATTAAGTCACAAAAACTCTTGAGTTCAGCAGGGCAGAAATTATTACTCCCTTTTTCAGAAAAATAAACTGAATTTAGAAAGAAAACATTTTCACATTCATAGAAATCATTTGTGCATTTAACACATTCTAAGTCATGCACTATGATAGGCACAGAAGAGGACTGAATAAGATCAGTTAGGACTCTTTCCATTGAAATGACAGAAAACTCAATTCAAACTAGTTTAAATACAAAGTCTAGTTACTAGCTTAATTACCTGAAGTGCAGGATAAGGGATTAGTACGGAGGAGACTCAATTATGAGCTGAAAGTCACTAACTCCATCTCTTTGTCCTTACTTCTTCAATGTTGGTTCCCTCATGAGCCAGAGTCTGCTCTTACGGTGGCAAAACACTTTACCAGATCCTAGTCTTTCCAGAAGCTAACACCCTTCTAGTCCAGTAGGACTAGAAGAGGATCTTTTGCAGTGGCTTCCACAAAAGTCCTTAACATCCAGTGCTTACCAGCTATTTACCCCTGGTCCATGTACATCAGCGCTAAGAAGTTCCTACACAAACCACAGAAGACAATGAAGGAGCAGGTGTGGTTCGCCAAATCAATAGCTGAGGCCATTACTGAGATAAGAGAGAAACTAAGGAAGCAAATTATCAATGTCTACCATAGGAACCCTATGGCTTATCAAGTTTAGGGCAATGATTAACAAGTATAAATGTTTATATAATGGAATATTAAGTTTAAGGCAATGATTATTCGTAAGTACAGATGTTTGATAGAAAAGGGGGTTAGAGGTACAGTTCCCATGGGAAAGAAACATAACTGCAATAAGTATTAATAAGTGTAACTACAGTTGATATGTTCAAGTATCACAGCATCCACAAATAAAAAGGCACCAAGGCCACCCTGAGGACTCAGGGAAGTCTTCATATAAGTTGTACTGACCATACTCAGTCCTGAAAAGAAAAGGACAAAAGTAGAAAATCACCCACTTACAACAGTAAAACTAAAGTTTCCAGATTCCCTGTCAAGAACTTTTTCCACTACTAAGTCCTAATGGTAGAAGAGGACAGTGGGCACTGGAGCACTGAGGTGACTGCTACAGAAGCTCATTTAGACCAGCTACCAAAACTGCTCAGCACTGAAAGGGCTTTTCCATATAAGCAGCAGAACCATAAATACCCTGCCAACCCTACAGCAAATGCACAAGGTTAGAAATGAAGGCTACACTAAGGGAAACAAAGAAAAACCCACAGGGAACCAATTGTAAAGGAAAGGAAGATGGGGTTCAAATCAATGATTTGGAACATAAGGAAGAAATAAACAGTCAACCAGGGTAGAATGAAGACAAGAATTCAAAAAATCATGAAGAAAATAAGATTCTGGGACATCTCTAAAATATCTGAATCACAGGATGCCAGAAGGATTAGATAAAAGAGCAAGAAATTGAAAAGTTATTTGAAAAACTAATGAAAGGAAACTTCCTTAATGTAGTGAAGAAAATAGACATACAAATCCAGGAAGCACAGAGAATCCCAAACAAGTTGGACCCAAAGAAGACCACACCAAGAGACATCATAATTAAAATGCCAAGGGTAGGCCCTGGCTGGTAGCACAGTGGTTAAGGCGCCGGCCTGCGAACCCAAAGGTTGCAGGTTCGATTCCCCAGCCAGGGCACATAACCAGGTTGCAAACCAGGTCTCCAGTCAGGTCTGTGGCTGGAGGCAGGTGAAACGCAACCATACATCAATGCCTCTCTTCCTCTCTTCCTCTCTGCCTCTCTCCCTTCCCCTCTTTCTAAAAAATAATGAAATAAAATCTTTAAAAAAAAAATATATATATATATATATTGAAACTAAAATGTTGAATTACACTTACAAAAAAAAAAACATAAATCAGAGGAGTCTGTTCAAAAAAAAAAAAAAAAAATGCCAAGGGTAAAGGTAAAGAGAGAATCTTAAAAGCAGCAAGAGAAAGGAGGAGAGTTATTAAAAAAGGATCCCATAAGGCTATCAGCTGATTTCTCAAAAGAAACTTTGTAGGAAAGAAGTATTCAAAGTGATGAAAAGCAAGGATCTACAACCAAGATTACTCTGTTCAGCAAAACTATCATTTTGAATGGAAGGACAAAGTGCTTTCCAGACAAGGTCTAAAGGAGTTCATATCACCAAGCCCTTACTATATGAAATGTTAAAGGGATTTAAGAAGAAGATAAGCCCTGGCTGGTGGCACAGTGGATAAAGCGCTGACCTGTGAACCCAAAGGTCGCTGGTTTGATTCCCAGTCAGGGCAACATAACTAGGTTGCAAGCCAGGTCTCCAGCCAGGTCTCCAGCCAGGTCTGCAGCTGGAGGCAGGTGAAAGGCAACCATACATTGATGTTTCTCTCCCTCTCTGCCTCTCTCTCGTCCTCTCTCTGCAGAAATAATAAAATCTTTAAAAATATATAAAAATAAATAACAAAAACAAACTAAGCAAACAACTAGATCAGGAACAGAATCATAGATATGGAGATCATATGGAGGGTTATCAGAAGGGATGGGGGAGAATGAGGGAAAAGGTATAGAGATTAAGAAGCATAACTGGTAGGTATACAAAATAGACATGGGGATGGTTAAGAATAATAAAGGAAATGGAGAGGCCAAAGAACTTATAAGCATGACTCAGAGACATAAACTAACAGGGTGGGGTGGTCTGCTGGAGGGAATGGAGAGTTCTGGGCCAAGGGGGCAGAGGGTAAAAAAAAACTGGGATAACTGTAATAGTATAATCAACAAAATATACTTAAAAAAACAAATATTTAAAAAACACACACAGTTTCCAGAGAAGGCTTATAAGAACAATACCACATTAAACATCAGTGATTTGTTTTAAAAGCTGGTACACAATTAAGATTTCACTGTTTCACCAGGCTCTTATAGCATCCAATTAAGTAATAATGTGAGAAAGAAACTCTTAATTATGGAGGTATACTGCCACAAGCCAGTGACAGGTGTGCAGGACTCAAGCTGAGATTAAAATAGTTGACTACAGCATTAATCCTCCCTTTCCTTTTTTCCCAAAGACACTTAAGTGAAAAGTAAACCAGACCAAATGGCTGCCATATTTCAAGCTTTATTACCCTTTATCACGTTAACATCCACCAATTGAGTTTTAAAGGATTAACACCAAAACAGATGGTTTAAACCCACAATAAGTGAGATTCCATGCTCAGTAATGATAATGAGCAAGTTGAATTTACATTAATCACTAAGATGTTAGTGTATTTCTCTACATTGTGCGTAATGTTTTTTATTTTCATATACTGTGTAAATAACCTTAATAAAATTATCTTTAAGTGGATGTGTTTTTCTAGTTTGCCTAGTAGAGCAAACCTCTTTTGTCCCTTGATTTAATCAATAAAAATTAAAATCAGCCTTGGCTGGTAGCACAGCGGTTAAGGCACCGGCCTGCCAACCCAAAGGTCGCAGGTTTGCTTCCCCAGCCAGGGCACATAACCAGGTTGCAAACCAGGTCTCCAGTCAGGTCTGTGGCTGGAGGCAGGTGAAACGCAACCATACATGTCTCTCTCCCTCTCTGCCTCTCTCCCTTCCCCTCTTTCTAACAAATAATGAAATAAAATCTTTAAAAAAAATTAAAATCAGGCATCTAACATTTATTTTTGCAGGTTACAGACAATGGTTTTAGCAGCACCTGCCTAAAAGTCAAATAAAGCACATCTCAAAAATCCAAATGGAAAAATAATTCTTCCACCAGTTTGATTATTCTAAGGTAAAAGTGTGATCTTTCAAAGAGATGGACTCTTACAACTCAAGAGTTTATATGAACTCTCAACCAATGACAGGGCAATGATGATGTCCCAAAAGTACCCATTTTGTTGAAATAGCCCTTTTCAAGCAGGGTTACTCCTGAATGCCAAATTAAAGAGCTCAAGGAAGATCAGATCACCAAATGCAGTGCTCAAAAGCAATTTCCAAGCAATATGTACACACTCACGTAAGATGAGTCATTATGATGAGAGAAACACAGGATTTGGATTCAAGTAAAAACAGTCCTCACATACTCCAGTTATTCAAGCAATTATTGAGTAGCTGCTTTCTACCAGGCACAGTATTGAGTGCTGATGGTACAAGGAAAACACACATCAAATTAGTACAATAAGGTGACAAGCATCAACACAAGAAAAGCATGAAGAGAAAACAGTCCATTCTACCTAGAAACGAGAGCAACAGCTTTATAGAGGAAATGATGTTGGTGCTAAATTTTTTTAAAAGCCTGTGTTTGCCAAGTTGAGAAGAGAGAAAGGACCATTTAAACAGAAGAAACAACATGAGTTAAAGGTTTGGCAGTATAAAAGCATATGGTAAATCCCAAAGAGTGCAAGTGGTTTGGCAGCTTCAGGTTGCGAAGAGGTCATTAGAGGCGACCCTGGCAGCAAAGGGAAAAATGGAGGCTACTGTCTGGGCAAGAGATGCTGAGAGCCTGAGCTGAAGCAACAGCTGTGGGGATGGAAAGAAAGGCATAGATTGGAGAAATGGTAAGGTGATAATCTCTACACAACTTAGTGACTACAGAAGGATGGCAAGGTTAAGAAAATCCCCAACGTCTAGCTTGTGTGACTGAGAGAATGATGGTATCATCATCCACTGAGATAAGATATGCAAGAAAAGAAGGTTTGGGGGAAAAGAGGACGAGTTCAATTGTGAGCCAAACATGTGACTTTAAATCAATAATACCTTAAAATGAAAATAGTTGTAAGACCACCTACCTTAAAGGTCATGATGAGTATTAAATATTATAGAATAATGGATGGGAGAAGGGCTATATTATTATCACTCTACCTATGACTCTGTGAAGAGGCTACTAGCAATATCCTTTTTCCCTTTCTTTATTTTAGTACAGACACCCACCTACCCTTATTTTCTGCCAAGATTTAACTGAGGTACATGCAACCCAGCTGGAACCTACATTTCTCAGTGTTACTTACAACTAAGTATGCCATATTTCTAAGTACACATTAATGAATGAGATGCCAGGAAAAGTCAAGTAGGCAACTTCCAGCTTTTTAAAAAAGATTTTATTTATATCTTTTCAGAGAGGGGGGAAAGAAGGGAGAAAGACAGGGAGAGAAACATTTATGTGACAAACAGTGATCAGTTGCTTCTTACACACACCCCAACCAGGGACCGAACCTGCAACCCAGGCCTGTGCCCTGATTTGCTTTGCAGGATTGCGTCCAACCAATTGAGCTACACTGGTCAGGGCTCCAACTTTTTTTTTTTAAGATTTTATTTATTATTTTTTAGACAGAGGGGAAAGGAGAGAGGCAGAGAGGGAGAGAAATAGCAATGTAGGGTTGCCTTTCACCTGCCTCCAGCTACAGACCTGGCTGGAGACCTGGCTTGTAACCTGGTTGGGGAATCGAACCAGCAACCTCTGGGTTCACAGGCCAGCACCTTATCCACTGTGCCACCAGCCAGGGCTTCCAACTTTTTTTTAAGGCAACTATGTACCCTCTATATTCCCTATTCTTCCTTACCATGAACTAGAAGGTGGATGTGTTAATAAGCTGTCTTTGAAAATATAGCTGACAATAACATCCTGGGAGAGCAACTAAGTAAAACGTATCTGGATCCCTGGATGATTTCATGGAGCAGAATCTCTGACCTACCTCTTAACTTTGTAAGAGCTAAACATCTATTTTGTTTGAGGCACGGAAGTTTTGAGTCTCTCTGCTTCAACAGCTACACTTGACTCTTTTTATCATCGAACCTTGTAAAACCCTGCAAGGAAACTACAAGATTAATTTCAAAGCCGAAAAAATCTATTAGATATTGATAGTACCTTCAAGATTGGAGAGGGGAACATTCATGTGTAATATATGCACGTGTGTACTCACAGATTTAACGTGAGAAAAAGTTACACTGAAAAAAAAAAGTTACACTGATATGTGCCAAGTGGCAAAGCAGGACCAGGTCTGTAGCCAACTAAGCAAAACTAAAAATTCTAATTTTTCATCTTATACAATTTCTACACTAAAACAACTCTTAAAAGATCCAGCAATATGTAGATTACTACCTGGCACTCAATTCTACAATCTGGAGCAATGAAACCAATTATGACATTCCTAGGTGAGGAATAATTTACATGAACATAACAACCATGTCAGACTAATAGAAGAGGAGGGGCTTGGGAATTCTCAAACATTTTAAAGTATAATCATATACAAAAATAAGGTGGGAGGCCCTGGCTGATGGCACAGTGGATAAGGCGCTGGCCTGTGAACCCAAAGGTTGCTGGTTCAATTCCCCAGCCAGGGCACATAACCAGGTTGCAAGCCAAGTCTCCAGCCAGGTCCTTAGCTGGAGGCAGTTGAAAGGCAACCACACACTGATGTCTCTCTCCCTCTGTTTCTCTCCCTTCTCCTCCCTCTGAAAATAATAAAATCTTTAAAATAAATAAGGTGGGAAATACATCTGGAAAACCAAATAGGCTACAAGTATGACTGTATTTGCATATATTGCCTAGAAGCTAAATGAAGCAAAGCTGATTTCTTCTCAACTTGGAAGAAATCTATCAATGGAGCTAGCTCCTTGATCTGTTTACTATTATGATGCTTCTATCAAAGCCACACTTTTTTTTTTCCTTTCCTTTCTTCCATTCTTTTTCCATCTTTTTTTTTTTTTTTTTTTTTCTTCCATCAATCTCTAATTTACCTATTTGCAGGACAGATGAGCCAAAACACTTCAGCTTGTGAGTCTGGCCATGTGACAACCCTTTAGATCAATATCTGGTGTCAAAATTGCCAAAGTAAAGAAACAGTTTGCAAACTAAAGTGGTGGCAAAAACAGAGAAACCTAGGTTACAGTCCCACATTTTCCCCTTTTTAGACTGCATGACCTTGAACAAATCAATTGATTTCCCTTATCTGTAACATAGGAGTGGGTGATAGTAAAGCATATACTGATCTCTTCCAGATACACCAAGGTCCAAAGTTTGTGTATCTCCTAACGATACATTGACTTGGCCAAAATGTTCATTTGTTTTTTTCCCTAAGATGGCTCTAGTAACACCTAATTGTCTTTCACTTCATTCAAAAACAATTTTGTTACATTGTATTGTGACAGCTGTCATTTCAGTATGCATTAAAAAATAAAACATACTCAAAATATCCAAATCAATGAAGTTAATGGTGAAAATGAAAAATATTTTTTATTTTATAGAAAAAACTAAACCATCTTTCTGGCCAACCCACTACTACTCAGCTTCCTATTTATTACTTTAATGTCAGTATTTCAATGTAAAAAAGAGAAGTCACAATATAGCATCACTTTAATTTATTTAAAATACAAACCTGGGCTGGTGTGGCTCAGTGGATTAAAATACATACTGTAAGCAAAAAAAAGGGGGAAATCCTGGTAAACTAATTTACCACTGTCATATCTTCTTCACAGAAATACAAAAAAAAAAATCTAACTAGGCAATTGAATCCAACACTACTAAGTTCACCCAGACATTTAAAACATGACTTTTTCAAGTATTACAAATGCATAACTGTAATCCTTCTCTCGTTTGAAGGCAGTTACTGCTTAACTATAATAAATGCTACTATAGTGTTACTGTAATTGTCAAATGTAATCCAATAGTGACCAAGAGTGAAGCAATCAGGAGAAAGTACAGACATAAAACTAACTCCACTCTTTAATAACACTAGACTGAATGAGAGAGAGCAAGTTATTTGCCCAATCTACTCTCAAGGAGCTCTCATAGTCTCATCTACCAGGGAATTTTGCTCCTGGTATTTGGAAGAAAAAAAAGATTTCTTTAAGGTGCCTCTTATCTTCAGTTAATCTACAAAAAGGATCAATTTTCCACACCTAAAGATTATTGTGCATAACTAAGAAAACAGACATTTAGCTCTACCAATAGCTATAGCATTTTAGAGCCAAAAGGCTTTCTTCACATGAAATCTTTAACCAATACACTGCGACATTCAGATAACATCAATAATTAGATACATTAAAAACTGTGATTGAGTCCTAGTTGGTGTGGCTAAGTGGATTGAGCGCCCGCCTACAAACCAAAGGATCATTGGTTCAATTCCAGGTCAGGGCACATGCCTACGTTGCAGGCCAGGTTCCCAGTAGGGGGCACACAAGAAGCAACTCACACATCGCTGTTTCTCTCCTCTCTTTCTCTCACCCCTTCCCCTCTCTCTAAAAAGTTAAATAAACAAAATATTTTAAAAATAAAACCCTGTTTTCAAACTCCAAGTCTAGGCTATTTCCTGTGACTATACCAAGCTGTGGTGCCTTGAAAAGAATTCTTGCCCTGGTTGGTGTGTCTCAGTGAATTGAATGCCAGCCTGTGAACTAAAGGGTTGCTAGTTTGATTCCCAGCCTGGGCACAGGCCTAGGTTGCAGGCCAGGTACCCAACTAGGGGTGCGTGAGAGGCAACCACATATTAATATCTCTCCCTCTCTTTCTTCCTCCCTTCCCCCTTTCTAAAAATAAATAAAATATATATTTTTTTAATCTTAAAAACAGGTATGTCTAGAACACCTTTAACTTTGGTAAGATAATCAAAATATTCCATGTACCTTACTGATATAATACAAAACTAGCTGACATGAAGAATGAGATATATGAGGTATGTCTGGAAAAAGTCCAGCCATTATTAATGAGAACAGTTTGCACAACATCAGCGTAGCCTGGCAGCCAAGGCAAGTGGACTAGAATGCACCTGCATGAACAATGATGCCCTCACTGTACTAGTCAATGGAGGTGGTAGTGTTGAGGGAGTTTGTGTAGTGTGACATTCACATTCAAAATAACTAAGCAAACAGCAACAAATTTGTGTTCAGCTTTAACATTCCCACAGCAGAAACTATTGCAGGACTTAGAAGGCCACAGCTATGGTCAACTGGTGATTAGCAGATTCATCATGACAATGCACCTGCTCATGCATCACATTTTAGGCAGAGTTTTTTGGCAAAACATCAAATCACCCAGGTGACTTAGCGCTCCTATAGTCCAAATTTGGTGCTCTGCAACTTCTGGCTTTTCCCAAAACTAAAAGCACCTTGGCAAGAGAAGAGATTTCAGACCATCAATGAGATGCAGGAAAATAGGACAGGGCAGCTGATGGCAACTGGGAAAACTATGTGAGGTCCCAAGGTTCCTATTTGAAGGGGACAAGGCATCATGGTCCTAGATACAATATTTCTTTTATCTTGTATCTTGAGTAAATGTCTCTATTTTTCATATTACATGGCTGGATACCTTCTGGATAGACCTTGTATATATCTAATAAGTACAAAGTCATGTATATTACTGAGCTAATTGTTGTAATATCTAAGAACTTAATAGAAACTTTAATATAGCTTCAGAATGTCTTATACTATAACTGAAAATCTAGTATGAGCTTTATTTTTATTTTTTAGTATGAGCTTTAAATCAGGTAAACTACCCCTCATTTATTAACTGAGACATCTTAATATGATTACCTCATTTCTCCAAATTTAAGTTTCTGAAACTTAAATGTTTCCATTTATGAAAAATGGAAACAATACCTACCTCTCAGGGTTCTAATTAAGATTTAGAGATAATGTATGTAAAATACCTAGCGCAATATCTAGCATGAGGTAGCTGTTATCATCCTTTGTCCTCTGTAAATATTCCCAACAAAACCATGTAGGTGAAAATTAAAAAGTCAAACAAATGATTTTCCAAATGTAATGGAATGTTTGGTGCTATGGAAAATAAATATTCAGATGACTTCAACTTTTTATTTTCATCTAGATATTTGACATTAAATAGACAAAACCTTTTATTTTTTTAATCTCAGATGACAATCAAAACTCAGGGAAAAAAAAAAAAAACCTAAATTCAGGTATTTTGCCTTGAATCCCTAAGCAAAATTTCTTCTAGGTTGAGAAGATCCTCTAGTTACCTAGTAAACACCTGCCAGCCCCAAACTAAAGAAAATTGGCTCTGCATTGGGCTAATTATCCAACCAGCCCGAACAATCTAAAATGAAGTCTGGAATAAAGGAAACTGCCAGCCAGAATGTTAGTGAAATTATCCACAACAGGAGATCTGAGAATCCAAACACCACAGGGCAGTTATTTCCATGAGAATAAAACCACAATTTATGAGTCCTGCAAATTATACCATTATTAAAACAAACATCCCATTGAGGCTACAGCTAGGCATAGCCTCAATAATGGCTTTATTGTCCCCATTGTTTCATCCACTGTAGCAAAGAGGTGCAAACTGAATGAGCATTTTACCAGAAGCAGCAATTTCTAGGAAATTACAATGCAGACCTCCATCTTAAGGCTCCCTTTGTGTTGGCCTATAAACGCTCTGGAGAGGAAGAAGGGAACAGAGAATTAACTCTTCTCCACCACCCCCAAATACACAGACCCTGAACTTTTCAAGCAGAAATCACCAGTTATCCCCACATTTTCCTGTTTGCCTCCCCTCCTCCCGAACCCCCCTTCCTAGTAAGTTGAGTTCCTGGGCTCACCCAGGAGGAAGAATCTGAACTCAGCAAATTCACTTTTCTCACTAAAAGACCATTACACAATTTCCAACCCAAATAAATACAAACAGGAGAGACAATACAATACATACACACACACACACACACACACACACACATTTTCCTGGCTCCCCACAAAGTACCTCCAGCTATAGCAATGAGAATTAATGAGAAAGTACAAAACCATAGCATTAGCTCTTTCAATTAAGGAAAAAAAAAAAAAAAAAAAAAAAAACACAACCCTTTACAGTAACTTTTAGCATCATAAACCTCTGCATTTTCAGAATAAATGAAAAATCTGAGACACTAACAGCTATCCTGGGACGAACTGTATCATGGAATGGGGCAGGCAAGAGTAATCCCTTCAGTGATAACTCACTGAACTCCACAAATCTACCAATTTTGGAAATGTAAGGAGGTAAACTAGCATCACTGGGTTAGCTACTATGTAACAACTACTGTACACACACTATCTATCTCTAATCTGCACACCAACCCTCTAAGGCAGACGAAATATCCCTTACTGATGGATGAGAATTTAAGGCTCAGAGAAACTAAAATAATTTGTCCAAGGTCACACAAATGCTAAATTAAGATTTTAATTAAAGTTTCTCTGACTATAAATTCTAAGCACTTTTAACCTTTGGGTTTTGCTTTTTTGTGCTATTAGTAGAACCTAAAACAAAACAAAACCAAAAAAAGGACTCCTAGAAAATCTAAGATATAAAATTTAAATGCTACCTGAACCTTTGCAAAGTTCTAGTGTTATAAGGCAGTCACAGGATGATGCAGATGAACTACAACTTCATCATATAATTCTTTAAAATTCTCCTTTAATCCTCTCAACAAATTATGTGATTGATACGAGCTCCTTGACTTTGTATGTGAAAAAACTGAGGCTCAGGTATTATGATTTGCCCAAAGTAGCATGGAAACTAAAATCCAGAACATTGACTACAAGCTCTGTTCATGCAGCTTTATCACAATGCCAGACTTAAACATAGGCATAATAAATTTTAAAATCTGCTATGGTATTCTTTGCTTATTTATGAAGAAACATCTGTTCATAATTTTTGCAATCTTTTATTACTGATTATACTGTTACATTTGTCCCAATTTCTTTTCCCTTTGCTCCCCTCCACCCAACAGCCCCTCCCTCCACTAATCCCTCCTCCCCTTAGTTCATGTCCATGGATCATGCATGTGAATTCTTCGGCTTTACCTATTCCTGTACTATTCTTAACATCTCTCTGTCTATTCTACACCCACCAACTATGTTTCTTAATCCCTACTCCTTTACCCTCTTCTTCACCTTCCCCCTCCCAACTGACACCACTCCAAATGTTCCCTGTATCTTTGATTCTGTTCCCTCTGCTTATCTGCTTAGTTTGTGTTTTTATTTTTTAGATTCTGTTGTTGATAGTTGTGAGTTTGTTGTCTTTTTATTGTGCATAATTTTGATCCTCTTTTTCTTAAGTAAGTCCCTTTAACATTTTATATAAAAATGTCTTGGTGCCCTGGCTAGTGGCTCAGTGGATAGGCACTGGCCTGGGGACCCAAAGGTCACTGGTTTGATTCCCAGGCAGGGCACATACCCAGGTTGTAAGCCAGGTCTCCAGTCAGGTCCCCAGCTGGAGGCAGGTGAAAGGCAACCATACATTGATGTTTCTCTCCCTTACTTCTTCCCTCCCTGACCTTCTCTCTAAAAATAATGAATAAAATCTTTTCTTTAAAAAGTGGCTTGGTAATGATAAACTCCTTCAGCTTTACCTAGTCTGGAAAGCACTTTATCTGCCCTTCCATACTGAATGATAGCTTTGCTGGATAGCTTAATCTTGGTTGTAGGTCTTTGCTTTTCATCACTTAGAATACTTCTGGCCAGGCCCTCCTTGCCTGCAGTTTCTTTTGAAAAATCCGCTGATAGTCTTATAGGAGCTCCTCTATAGGTAATTCTCTTTTTTCTCTTGCTGCTTTTAAGATTCTCTCTTTAGGATTATCTTTAATCTTTGGCATTTTAATTATGATGTGTCTTGGTGTGGTCCTCCATGGGTCTAGCTTGCGTGGAACTCTGTGATTCCTGGATTTGTATGTCTATTTCCTTCGGCAAATTAGGGACGTTTTCCTTCATTATTTTTTCACATAAGTTTTCAATTTCTTGCTCTTTCTCTTCTCCTTCTGGCACCCCTATGCTTTGGATAGTGGCATGTTTAAAGATGTCCCAGAGGATTCTATGCCTCTCCTTGTTTTTTAAAATTCTTGTTTCCTCTTTCTGTACTGGTTAGCTGTTTATTTCTTCCTTATGTTCCAAATCATTGATTTGAACCCTGGTTTCTTTCCCTTCACCCTTGGTTTCATGTGGATTTTTCATTTCACCTAGCCTCGCTTTCATTTCTTCTTTTCTGCCTTTGCTGTATTTAAGCATATCTATCAAGTCTTGAGCAACTTAATCACCAACATTTTGAACTCTGCATCTATCTTTTAGGTTAGCTATCTCCTCATCACTTACCTCTCCCTTTGGCACCTTGATCTGCTCCCTCTTTTGGGCCATACTTCTCTGTCTCCTCAGCTTGACAGCTTTCTATGTTTGCCTCTGTGTCTTAGGCAGTTGTCGCACTTGTTATGTTGTAAGGTGCAGAGCCTTAGGAATTTGTCAGTGCAGGGCAATCAGTTTCACCATATTGTAGTGCTGTATGTAGGGGAGGGATCTGAGGAGGAATAATGCCACTTGCCTGTTGAGACCAGCAGTTTCTTCCTCCGCCCCAACCCCCACTGCTTTTCACAGTCAAAAACAATATGGCTCTATTTTTCCCCAGCACTGGAACCATGGGCTGTGTGGTCTGGACCTGGGATCACTTCCCAGGTTTAAATGTATGACTGTGCTTTTCACTGCATCCTCAGCTCCAGTGCAATCACTGCTCGTCTCCTCCCCAGCTCCACCCTCCTAGCTGAGTATTTTTTTACTTGTTTGTTGCACTTCCATGTAGTTCGACTTTCTGAAATTCCAGAGTTGTTTTTATTTAGTTTTCAGGTAGATGTAAATTTTTTCTAGTTGTGTGGGACACACAGCATGTCTCTGTTCCTAATTAATAGTACATGGAACACTGGGCATGAAGGAGGAAAGGAAGGAGCTCCAGAAAACCCTTTAGGGCCTCAAACTGCCTAAACCTAAACTTTTCTGTTTCAAGAACACTAAAAGCACATTCACGGGGAGATGACACAAGATCTAGGTGATAAAAAGCATTCTGGAGCTCTGAAGTTGAACAACAACTGAAATACAGACTGGTAATAGTAACTTTCAGAGACTAAACACCTGTTTTGTGTCACGAATGCTGTTAGGCCTTTTCTATACATTGTTCCTATCTTCCTCATGGTCCTTTGGGAAAGTGACATAATTCTTATTTTACAGATTAGTAAACTAGGCTGAGAGCTGAAATGACTTCTCCAAAGTTGCTGAAATAATACAGTGGCAGACCAGGAATCTGAATCCTGACTGATCTAACTTCAAACCCATTATTTAAACTACAGGAATAGAAAGTAAATCAACTCCTCCCCTCAGACCCCAGGTGCCCAGGCTAGGGACCCACTGCAGTGCTGGCCTGGGGCTTCCTCATTACCCCTCACGTTCTCCTCTCACCCCCTTTCTGGAAGCTCCAGACCTCCTTTTTGCCACCCCTGAACACTGCATTGGAGCTCCCACCCATCCGTCTTAGAGTAGAAGGGTTGTTTACACGTTCTGTCTCCTGTCAAGGTTCGTGCTCTTGCTCTGGGCTGGCACCCAGGACCCTAGGCATCTAAATAGCTAGACTCTTCCCTAGTCCTCCTGGGGCTTTGACCGCATTGTCAGCTCTCCATCCCCCTCCCGCTGTTTCTCCCGTGGCCATCCATCACCTCCATTTATTTTGGGTGGGGGCCCAGACACATGCTTCATTGCCTATACACAACACACCACCACACCACACCACACCACACCACCCCACCCCACACCACCCCACACCACAACCACGTCCACACGCATGCAAGTCTTTGGGTATCAGTTCAGCGTGTCCAAGACCAACTCATAACATTCTTGCGCCCAGACCTCCGTGAGGGGCATGGACTCCATCTTTCCACCCCAAAAACCAGAATCCAGAGTTTGTCCTTCTTCTTCATATCCTCACCTCAAAAGCTGCATATCTTCACCTCCTAAACTTTCTTTCATCTTCGTCCACTTCTCCCTACCACCAAGGCCTCCACTAGATCCCAGAAAATAAAAATTAAATAAATTAAGAAAAAAAAATAAGAAAATAAGAAAGAAAGTAAATCAGCCCTGGTTGGTGGCATAGTAGATAAGGCACCGGCCAGCAAATCCAAAGGTTGCTGGTTCGATTCCCCAGCCAGGGCACATAACCAGGTTGCAAGCCAGGTCTCCAGCCAGGTCTGTAGCTGGAGGCAGGTGAAAGGCAACCATCCATTGATGTTTCTCTCCCTTCCGTTCTCTCTAAAAAATAAAATATTTATTAACATATAAAAATAAATTTAAAAAAGAAAAAAGTCTGTGGTTGCTTGAGTGAGGAATCAAGGAAAGCAGCAGGAAGGTATTCCACAGGGGCACCAGGAATCTTGTGGAAGCTGATATATATATTCACTATCTGAATTCCGGTGATGATTTCACAGGTGTTTATATGCATGTCAAAACTGAGCAAACTACATTAAATTTAAGTCACTTACTATTTTAGGAAGGGTAAAAACCACTCTTCTTTTTACAAACTACTAACTAGTACCCCAGAATATCTGTCCTTCAATTGTGTCTGATCACAGGGAAGCCAGGCCAAAGAGTTCTTTCTCAAACCAATTTAGTTCTGAGTTTATGTAAATTATTAGTAAGTATCACTGAAGTTTTAAGTACCTAAGAGTAACAAATTATTTCCAAACACTCTACAGTACTTCAGAATATATTTACATACAAATGAAATGCTAATTACAAAAATGTAGTCTGCTAAAAGGATAGAGCAGCAATTTTCAACCCATATGCTGCAAGAATTTTTAAAACTTGCAGTACCTGATTATTTAGTCAGGGGCACTAACCTCTTTTCCCTTAGATTATCAAATTAAAAAAATAACAACAGCTAACATGACAATAGCTGTTTAGTGTAAATTAATCTAAATTATACCTTTTTGTATGTCAAGTAGGCAAAAAGTACATTTTTTGGTATGCTGCAGAATTTCACTAATTACTTTATGTGTAATGTTGAAAATTGCTGGGATAAAGTAATGGCTTTAGTATCACACAAACCTGGACTGAATCCCATCCTTGGTTCTTCAAAATGAATCCAATCAGGTTAATAAATGTGTTATCTAGTTCCTCATTTATAAAACTAAATTAGTAATGCTGCCACTTACTGAAATTACTACAGAGGGGATCTGGTGAGATCTCTGAGGAACAGGAAGGGACTCCAAAGTGGAATAAGAGCCCGTGCTCCCCAGAGAAGGGAGTGGTCAGGAAAATGCCAGAGGTGGTAGAGTTGAAGCTCTGGGCTAAAAAGGTTGCCACACACATGAACCCTGGAGGTTAACATGGTGACAAGAGGAGGGGCAGACTGGCCAGTCTAGGAAGGGATTGGCTGGCAAGCTGGATGCTTCCACAGCATGTAGGAATTTGGGAGGGAAGGTTTAAACGAAGAATGGGCAGTCTCAGGGCCTCTTCCCCTTCTGCTGCCCCTTGCTACCCAGGATTGGCATCAGCTGGCACTGGGTAGCACCCTGCTGGCAGCAACCCACACAACACCATGACTCCCTGCCACAAAGTCCTAGACTGCATCCCTTCTGTCGCTGAGATCAATGCACAGACACGGGGGCTGGAGTGCTCACACAGGGGTGTGAGCATCCTCAGGCCCCAGGAGCCCCACTAACTGATCTCCCATGCACCACCAGCTGCAGTTGGTTTGGCAGTGGCCCAGGCCAGGAGAGGGAAGAAGCCGTAGTGAGGCCATGATGGCACTGGTGCCACAACTGTGCACTCCAGGAAGGAAGCCTGAAGCCAGAGAGCAATGGGAGTAAACAGCCTTGGGCCCCAGAAGATCATATAGATGGAGCAGGGTTTCTGGACACTGGCTCTGGTTCTGGAGGCTGGATTCTTTCTTTGTTTTGCAGAAGAGATTGGCCTGGAGCTGGGGAGTCCCCATATTCCCAAAACTGGGCAACCTTTTAATAAAGACCTTTTTCCTTCTCCATCAATCTCTGGTACTATGCTTTATCTGGCAGGAGGCACTGAATCCCACTTTGTTCAGTTACAAAATCAAACTATGTACCAAACTATCTTCCCAACAACTATATACTATAAATACCACTATATACTCATGACATAGATAAAAATAAGTTATAAAAAATTAAATAACTTTGAAGGTCACACAGCTAGTAAAGTGCAAGAGCTGAGGTTTATACTCACATTACAAAATTATTTGAAAAAAATAAACTCAGCCCTGGCTGGTGGCACAGTGGATAAGGCGCTGACCTGAGAACCCAAAGGTTGCTGGTCTGATTCTCCAGCCAGGGCACATAACCAGGTTGCAAACCAGGTCTCCAGCCAGGTCCATAGCTGGAGGCAGGTGAAAGGCAACCACATATTGATGTCTCTTTCCTTCTCTGCCTCTCTCTCTCTTCCCCTCTCTCTAAAAGGAATAAATAAAAATCTTTAAAAAGAAAGCAAGCAAGCAAGCAAGAAAGAAAGAAAGAAAGAAAGAAAGAAAGAAATGGAATACCTCCTACTTTGGGTATTGCCATCTGAGCCACTCAGAACCACATTCAATAGTTTTTCAGAGACCACTCCTTAAGCATCGTAAGCGGTATCTTCCGTTATAGCATAGAACTAAAGTGTTGTGGATTCTGGACTTAAAACTCTTTATCCTAATTCATGACATTAGCACATCATAAATGACCTCTATACCTAATATACCCAATCTTTTTCTCTTATTTCTAGTTTGAGTAAGAAAACTGATGCTCCAATATGTCAAAGTATTATTAATGAATACATAAAAATAAAACATAACATTTGTATAAGGCAAAAAGTGAGGGTCAGAGTGCTTAAACAACTTACTCCATGTCAGAAAGCTAGTGAGTGGCTGAGCTGAGGTTCAAATCCAGGTCTTCTGACTCTACCTCTAAAATCTTCCACACACACGGCCTTAGTGTTCTTTACCTCTAAAGTCTTCCATACACAAGGCCTTGGTGTTCTTTCAGAAATAAGCTCAAGTGTCCACTCCATTAAGAACTCATCCCTGAAAAACATATTAACACCTCCCTCTTTGCTATATATTTTACAGCATCTATAACACACTGAATTGTAATATATTTGTTCATCCCTTCTCCCTTGCACCTAGGAGCTCCTTAGAAAAAGACAGCATCTTACTTATATCTGTGTAGCATCAGAACCTATCTAACACAGAGTCTGATACTCATGTTAACTAAATAAATACATGCACACATCATTACTTTTGCCTGGTACTATGACTCCAGCAAAATATTTTCTGGAAGCCCTAATTTAAATAGTCTGTCAGAACTACTAAGGGCTTAAGAGGGCAGTCATGGCCCTGGCTGGTAGCACAGTGGACAAGGCGCCAGTCTGCGAACCCAAGGGTTGCAAACCAGGACTCCAGTCAGGTCTGTGGCTGGAGGCAGGTGAAAAGCAACCATACACTGATGTCTCTCTCCCTCTCTGCCTCTTTCCCTTCCCCTCTTTCCAAAAATAGTGAAATAAAATCTTTAAAAAAAAAAAAAAAAAAAAGAGGGCAGTCATAAATGCTCCACTTTTTTTTAACTTATAATTGACATACATACCCCACATTTCTTAAAAGCATGTCAGCCCACTACCATAATAGATAAGTCAAATCCTGCATTAGGTGAAAAAACCAAATGCACAAGCAGAGAACTAATAAAATGGTTTGGTAGCATTCATTTTATGTTTTATAAAAGTTAAAACTGACCAAAAGATTAATAAAGAAAAAAAAAAAATGGAAGCAGAGAAAAAGACCATGAGTTAGAAAAGCAATCATAAGATTCCAACTTCTCCATTTACCAATGTGATCATGTGACCTTCATCCATTCCAAGCGAGATTTCATTCTGAATATCTACATGAGTATCTAATGCATACACCTCTCCACTGGCCCAGTTATGGGCAAAGAAGAGAGGAAAGCTTCATGAGTGTAGACTGAAGTGTAGTGGAGACAACATAAGGGGGACTGGAAGTGCAATGGTTGTAACAGAAAAGCCATTCTACTAAAACTCAGCCTAGAACAACATAAAGTAACTGCAACTGGGTGGGAAATTACAGCTACCAGCAGACCAGCCTGAAACTATAAATTAGCTCAACAAGATATCTATTCTTACTGATGCCCATTCTGTGCAAGGTCCAAAGATCACTTTTGAGAGTAAAAGAATGATAAGATGTAAACCCTACACATTGCAAGTGGAGAAGACCAATAAATAATAAATAAATAATCAACAACAACAAAAATAGACAATTGCAATCAGAGATGGGGTACCCAATCCCAATCTGGAAAAGTCAACAAAAGCTTACTGGAAAAGGTGAAGTCCCAGTATGTGTAAGAGACCAATTAAGACTTACAAAGCGCCTTGGCTGGTGGCTCAGTGGATAAAGCGCCGGCCTGCAATCCCAAAGGTCACTGGTTTGATTCCCCAGCCAAGGCACATTAACTAGGTTGCAAGCCAGGTTTCCAACCAGGTCTGTAGCTGGAGACAGGTGAAAGGCAACCATACATTGATGTCTCTCCCCCTCTTTGCCTCTCTCCCTTCCCCTCTCTCTAAAAATAATGAAATCTTAAAAAAAAACAAAAGTTACAAAAAGATGTCCATGGGGAGCAAAGACACTGAAACAAGAGGCATGTCACAACCAAAGAAATGCATACACACTCAATGCACATACACTTCATTAGTATCAGCAGCAAAATGTGAAAGTTGGGAGGACAGACAAACCATGAATGACACTGGAAAGGGAGTTACAGAGAAGATACTGAGCTGCCTTACACACCACACTAGGGAATCTAGGCCTCATCACAAAGATTTTAAGTATTAAAGCATTTCATGCTAACTTCCATCTAGGAGACAGTGTACCTACAATGACAATGACACTTGGATGAAAAGTAAGCAGGCTTTCAGGTATGACCATTTAGAATGGACAGGTAGTATTCCCCTCCATAACTTCAACAGTTTGATCAAAATGGACTATCAAAGACATAAACTTCAAAAATATATACATATTATTATCACCAACATAAATTAATGGAGAAAATTAAAAAACATACTCCTCCTTTGGTTCTGGGACAGGGTAGTATGGAGAAATAGTGGATCCTTTCAGTGATGACTAGTATAGTTAGAAAAAAATTAAATAGAGGTGTTTCTCACATTCACTGACCTTGTTAAAATAACTATCAACCTCCATGAATTGTCCAAAGCAATGCAAACTGTTTCACGTTGACAACAATGCTTAAAAAGTTGGAAAGTCAAAGGCTTTACCAAACTTGCACTAGTTCATCAAGAAATCTAGGCAAACAGCCAAAATCAGAGCTTCATTGTTATGGAGGCCAAGTAAACTACAATCAGAAAATAAACTCCAAAATACAAAAAATATTAAATTCAGTGCTTTATTTCTCGAATACAAATGCTTAAAACGCCAAAATGCTATTTCTTCCTCACATGCTCAACAATCACATTAAAGCCCACACTTCATTCAAGGATAATATGGCCCTAGCTGGTGTGGCTCAGTGGACTGAATGCTGGCCTGCGAACTGCAAAATCATTGGTTCAACTCCCAGTCAGGGCACATGCCTGGGCTGTGGACCAGGCCCCCAGTTGGGGGCATGTGAAAGGCAACTGATCGATGTTTCTCTCCCACATGGATGTTTTTCTCCCACATCGATGTTTCTCTCCCCCTCTTTCTTCCTTCCTACCCCTCTAAAAAATATTTTTAAACAAGTAACAAGAAAAGGATAATATGAATAATAGCTACCATTTACAGTGGAACCTTGGTTCTCGAACTTAATTAATTCCAAAAAACTGTTTGAGAAACTATTTGTTTGATAACTGAATATCCTTCGTCTCCTGAGAGGTGTATAACTGACCATACAGGTATCAGCATCAAAGGGTTGTTGAGTAGAGAATCAAGATCCGAAGTTTTGTTAGACAACTGGGACTTTTCCATGAACAACTTAGTTGTGAACTGAATTGTTTGAGAACCAAGGTTTGAACGTATTAATTACATATGACAAACATTGTGGTAAATTTGAATTATCTCATTCAACCCCTGTACAACTTAGTAATTATGTACTATTATTACTGTCCTTCCCTTTTTAAAGATTAAAAGAAGACACAGAAAAGTGAAGTAACTTGCCTAAGGTCTCATATCTAGTGAGGAGGAAAACATGGGCAAAACAGATCCTCACATATTACCTACTTTTGAAGAGATCATTAACAACCTAAAATAACTGCATCCCATTAGATCTTTTCCATTCCTATACATCCAAATTATTTTAAACTTTTATAGAGTTTATTATTAAGAAAATTGATCCTTTCCCCACAACAACAAATGGTGGTCAGATCCTAGTGTGTAACTGTAGCACCAATCTACATAGCAGCTCAGGAGTTAGGTTACATTATACTCTATAAAAACTGGTTCACTCATTTAGCACAGATTCAATTATTCAACAAAATGTACTAAGCCCTACTAGGTTCCAGGTACCAAGGATACACAAATAATCAGAGAAACTGTGTCCTTGGAAGATAGCAAACATGTAGGAAAGAGCAGTCACAGACTTTGGAGGAAGAAAGTCAGGGGATCTCTGGGCCTAAACTCTCTCACAAATAATTTAAATTATGACCACCTTACAGGATAATTGTGAAATATCACACATAAGAGGGAAAGGGAGAGGGGGAGGGGAGAAAGGGGCAAAGAAAGGGAAGAATTTAGTCGAGGAAATGACCCATGGACATGGACAAATATGAAGATTGACTATGGAAGAGGGGATGGTGTGGGTGTGGCAGGGGAGAGCAATGGGGGGAAAACGGGACAAATGTAATACAAGAACAATAAATTAATTTTTAAAAGACAGCACACATAAAAGGCATAGAATAATATAGGCACACAGAATATTAATTCTCCTCCCTCCAGAACTAAGGTTCCAGGTGCTGGCTGAGAGGTAAAATGAAGCTCAGTACTGACTTGTCTAGCCTACTTCCTCCATTCCCTTCTACCCAATCACAGGGAAAAATCAAAGGCATTACATAAGATTACTTGGCTATGACTTCATCTGCATTTTTTCCCCAGGGTAAATATTCCAGGTTAAGGGTTGGAAGATAAACCTAGAGAACAACTGTTATGCTCAGCTGTGCACTTCATACCTTTCCTTCACCACAAAATAGTGAAGAACAAGCACCAAGACCAACGATCGTCCAAAATCATGACAAAGTTGTAAAACTGCTAACTCTAAAGTATTTTGGTTCTACTGGCTTGGCCAAAAAGTCCATTTAGTTTTTTTCTGTAAAATAAGATACTTTTCACTTGCACCAGTAACTATTGATTTGAATATTCTGAGTACGTTGGCTATCTCCCACATAGTAGAACATTGACTATTCTCAATTAATATCTTGATTTAAAAGCGATAAATTTCAACTGATCTACCTGACCATGGAGCAAGGTCAAGTAAGAAATTGCTCACAAAGAACTTTGCAAACCATTTTTGACACATCTGATCAGTAACACCGCCTTCTGCATACGCTGCACAAATCTTTTTTGCATTTCAGTTGCATTTTTACCTTTCTTGAAATAACAAAGAATATGCCAAAAATGTCATTTATCATCCTCAATATTAAAATAGCTACACAAAAATTCACCAATTTTTATTCTTTTTTTTAATACATGCCAATATGATGGCTGTCCCAATACAATCTAATAAAATTGTTCTGAATTAAGTGAAAGACAAGTAAGCACTACTAGAGACATCATAGGGAAAAAAACAAATGAACTTTTTGGCAAACCCAATACTAAGCCAAGGAAAAATCAAGAGCACTCCTGCTGGCCTTAAAAACAGTGTAACAGAACCACCTAGTCTCCCAAAAAGAAATAAGTGAAGACTGGGAACATAATCATAACTAAAATATACCATCTCGTGTTGAATCAAAGCAGTGACACCAAACTGCATGCATAATACACACACACACACACACACACACACACACACACACAAAGAAGAAAGCGAGTTTGTATTTCACTAAGAAGTGTTCTTCTCAAGGAAAAAAAAAAAAAATGCTAAAGAGTTCATCACCACCAAATCAGTAACACAACAAATTTGAGACTTCTTTAAGAAGAAAATAAAGACAAAAAATACTACTAATAAAATGGCAACAACTACATGTCTCCCAATAACACTGTAAATGCAAATGGATTGATTATATGCTCCAATCAAAAGATACAGGGTGACTGAAATAATAAGAAAACAAGACCAACCTAAGATCAAATGACACATAGACTGAAAGTAAAGAGATGGAAAAAGGTATTTCATGAAAATGAAAAAAAAAAAAAAAAAAAAAATAGAAGTGAGGTAGTAATATTTGCATCAGACAAAATAAACTTTAAAACAGAGGCTCTAATAGCCTGGCTGATGTGGTTCAGTTGTTTGGAGTGCTTTCTACAAACCAAAAGATTGTGGTTTAATTCCCAGTCAGGGCACATGTCTGGGCTGCGGGTTTTGTCCCTTATCAGGGCATAGTTTGGGGGCAAACTACAGATGTTTCTCTATCTCTCTGTCTCCCTTCCACTCTATCTAGACTATATCCTCAGATGAGTATACACACACAAACACAAAGCTGTAAAAGGAGATAAAAAAAAAGGACCCAGCAATTCCACTTCTCAGTATTTATCTGAAGAAACCCAAAATACGAATTCAAAAAGACATAGTCAACCCTATGTTCACGGAAGCATTATTTACAATAGCCAAGATATGGCAGCAAAGTAAGTGTCCCTCAATAGAAAAATGTAGGACTTGGGGTCAAGATGGTGGCATAGGTAAACACAGCTCACCTCCTCACAGAATCACATCTAAGTTACAACTAAATTATAGCACAACCATCAATCAAAACTGACTATGGAATTACATAAACTACATCCATCCAGACTGGTTGGAGGAGAACAGATGCAGAATGGACTTGTCTCTCACCCACATGTGGTGGATAAAAATTTAAGAGGGATATTTTGGGAATAAGGAGTTCCAGCCCCACACCAGGCTCCCCAGCACAGAGTTCTAATGCCAGGAAGATAAATCCCCATAACTTCTGGCTGCAAAACCAAGCAGGGACTGAGTCCATGGAAGAAACTTAGCAGTTCCTCTTAAAGACCCACATATGGACTTACTCAGACTTACTTCCTCTGAGCTCCAGCACCAGGATAGCAGTTCGAAAGACATCAGTGGTACAAAGAGAGGAACTGAAGGAACTCAAGGAGAGAGGTGGGGGACAGCTTTCTCCCAAACTGAAAGGCAGGCACAGGCCACATCCCTTTTCTGAGCCCTTACCCCAACAGAGCCTCAGAGCTGCAGGTGGGTGCCATATCTAAGACTCCATCAACCAGGCTAACCCTGTTAGCTCTTCCTTGGAGATACCCTAGGTTCCTGTCCCACCCATCTTACAGCTGTTAACAGGGGCTTTTCCATATGAATGGCTGGTCTTGGCTCATGCTTCACAAATTCCTAAATCCATTCAAACAGGCAAAAGCCAGCCTCAGTGAGCCCCCAGCTTCTGTATCTTTTGCTAAGTGGCCCCAGGCATGTCACTAGCAGCAGCCAGTCTAGATTCACAGCTTCCCCTGGGAGTCTCCAAGCCCAGCACAAGTAGCAGCCATCTTAGATTGCTTTATAAGTTCAGGCAGTGTGGCCCCAGGCAAAACACAAGTTGGGGCTGATTCTGGCCTGCACCATTTGGAAAGCCCCAGGGACAGTGCACCCAACTGATAGCTACAGACCACATTGGCGCACCACTACCCTACCCCTCCCTGCAGAGCTGATCCTCCATAGAGAGTGGAGGTTAGAGGTCAGAGGTCACAGTCAATCCTTGAAGCTGACTGGCCTGAGTAAATCCCTCCCATTTACCTGACAACAAACAACCAAGGCTCTAGTGAAATAAGCCAGGCAGCAAAAGATAAATACCGTATGATCTCACCTAACATAGGAGACTAGCGAATAAAACAGATGAACAGAATGGAACCAGATACATGGAACAAAAAAGGAGCAGAATGACAGTGACCAGAGGGGAGGCAGGAGGGTGGGAAGAGAGAGGGGGAGAGAAGGAGTAGGGTTTAGATGAGGAGCTAATGTGAAAGATCCATGGACAAGGACAAGAAGGTGGGGATTGACTGTGGGAGAGGGGAGGGGGGACAGGGGAGAACAATGGGGGGAGGGACAACTGTAATACAATAAGAAAAAATCAATTAAAAATAATAATTTTTAAAATGTAAAAAATTATTAATTAAATAACTTCAGATTACAAAAAACAAAACAAAATTTTAAAAAAACCAAAAACCCAAGAATCAACTATAAGAGAAGGGTGTACTCAGCCCACATGAAGAGTGAACCTCATATACCCAGCTTGGGTAATAGGGGAGGCTGTGCCACTGGATCCCACAGGAAACCTATTACATTAGGCCATACTACCAAGACACAAAATCAAAGCAGCTCTACATAATGCATAGGAACAAACACGGGAAGGCTGCCAAAACAAGGAGATGAAGAAACACGGCCCAAATGAAAGAACAGATCAAAATTCCAGAAAAAAAAGCTAAACAAAATGGAGATAAGCAATCTATCAAATGCAGAGTTCAAAACACTGGTTATAAGGATACTCAAGGAACTTAGTGGGGACCTCAACAGCATAAAAAAGGATCCAATCAGAAGTGGAAATTACACTAATTGAAATAAAGAACAATTTACAGGGAACCAACATTGGAGTGGATAAAGCCAAGAATCAAATCAATTATCTGGAACATAAGGACCCAAGAGCAACCAATCAGAACAAGAAGAAAAATGAATCTAAAAAAAAAAAAAAAAATGAGAATAATACAAGCAGCTTCTGGAACAGTTTCAAAATGTCCAACATTCACATCATAGGGGTACCAGAAGGAGAAGGGAAAGAGCAAGAAATTGAAAATCTATTTCAAAAAATGAGAGAAAACTTCCTTAATTTGGTGAAGGACATAGACATGCAAGTCCAAGAAACACAGAGTCCCAACCAAGATTGATGCTAAGAGGCCCAACCCAAGACACATCATAATTAAAATGTCAAAGGTTAAAGATAGAGAGAGAGATAGCAGAAAGAAAGAAGGAACTTGTACCCTTAGCAACAACATGGATGGAACTGGAGAGTATTATGCTTAGTGAAATAAGCCAGTCAGTGAAGGACAAATATCATATGATCTCACCCATTACGGGACAATAATGAGCAAAACTAAAAACAAGCAAAACAGAACCAAGTATATGAATACAAGGAATAGGCCTTCAGTGGTCAGGGGAAAAGGGGTTGGGGGGAGGGGGAAGGGGGGAGGCAGAGGCAAGAAAGGGGAGCAGCTTAGACAAGAACCTAGTATAAAGGAACCATGGACATGGACAACAGGGGGGATTGACTTTGCGGGGAATGGGTGGGTGGGGAGGAGGACAGAGGGGAGCAAAAAGGGGTTGGATGTAACGCAACAACAATAAAATTTAAAAAAATAAAGATAAAGAGAGAATCTTAAAAGCAGCAAAAAAAAAAAAAAAGAAGAAGAAGAAGTTAATTACCTACTGGGGAGTTCCCATAAGACTGTCAGCTGATTTCTCAAAAGAAACTTTACTGGCTAGAGGGGATTGGCAAGAAATATTCAAAGTCATGGAAAGCAGGGATCTACAGCCAAGACTGTTCTACAATTCTAAATAAGCAAAGTTACTTAGAATCAAAGGGCAGATAAAGAGCTTCCCAAACAAGAAACTAAAGGAAGTCATTATCACCAAACTATTATTACATGAAATGGTATTATATGAAACCATGTAATCTTACACTAAACTCTTAGATGCTTATAACCTGTGACACAGTGTAATTCCTAATCAGGACTGAAGCTTTTCTAACAACCTTCAGGGGCAGGACTCCAACCTGTAGCTCCTGCTGCCTACTAGTGGAGAGGCTTCACACTGAGGACATTGACTCAGCTCTAAGCATCATGCTTAATGTACGGCTTGTGAAACGTATTTCGATTTTGTCCCTCCCTATTTTCAGAATAAACTGTGGATTAAAAAAAAAGGGGGGGGTGGTAGGGCAAAAAATACAACTCTATCAACAATTGATCTAAAAACCAAACTAAGCAAGCAAGAACAGACAGAATCATGAGTATAGAGTGCATTTTGATGATTGCCAGAAGGGAAGGGAGTGCAGGAGAATGGGGTGAAGAGGTGAGGGGATTAAGAAATACAACTACAGTGTGTAAAAAAAAAAAAAAAAGAAAAGAAATACAACTACAGAGGGGAGCAAAAAAGGGATAGATGTAATACAACAACAATAAAATTTAAAAAAAGAAAAGAAAGAAATACAACTAGCCCTGGCTGGTGTGGTTTAGTGGATTGAGCACCAGCCTGCAGGCTAAGAGACTGCGTGTTCGATTCCCAGTCAGGTCATACGCCTGGGTTGCACAATGGGTCCCCAGTTGGGGGCCTAACAGAGGCAACTGATTATTGTTTCTCTTACACACCATGTTTATCTTGTTCTCTTTCTCCCTCCTATCCCTTTTCTCTAAAAATAAATAAAAATTTTTAAAAAATGAAGTACAAACAAGTAGTTACAGAATAACCATGGGGATGTAAAGTACTGTATAGGAAAGATAGTAGCCAAAGAACTTATACATATGACCCATAGACATGAACAATGGGTATAGGGATTTGTAGAGGTTATTATGTTAAGTGAAAAAAGACAGCGAAAGATAAATACCATGAAATTTCACTTACAGGTAGAATCTAAAAATATATCTGTAATAAATGAACAAACAAAAGAGCAACAAATTCATACATACACAGAATAAATAAACTGATGGTTGTCAGGCGGGAGGGGTGTTGGGAAGCTGGATGAAAAAGGTGAAGGAATTAAGAAGTACAAATTGGCAGTTACAAAACTGTCATAGGTATGTAAAGTACAGCACAGGGAATATAGCCAATAACAGTGTAATAACTATGAATGGTGCCAGGAAGATACTAGACTTACCAGGAGATCGCTTCTAAGTCACATAAATGTCTAACTACTATGTTGTACACCTGAAACTAACCTAATATTGACTGTCAACTGTAACTGAAATTTTTTAAAATAAGTTTTTAAAATGTCCTTCATTAAACCACAAAAATTATCAATTTTATTAAATCTCAATCCTCAACTACACATATTCTGAATATTCTGTGATATGGGAAATACACATAAAGTACTTCTGCATACCAAACTACAAGCTTTATCTCAAGGAAAAGCACTAAAAGCAATAAAAGCAGTTGTGCAACTGAGTTGCAAGCTAAGCTAGCTGCTCTTTTCATGAGACACTATTTTTACTTGAAAAACGACTGGTAGACAAACTATGATTATTCAGACTTGGATGTTTGGCAGACATTTTTTCAAAAATGAACAATGTGAGATTGTCACTTCAAGGAAAACAACTGTCAGTATTTGTTCCAATGATAAAATTTGAACTTTCAAGCAAAAATTAGAAAAGACTTATCCTATGAGATTGGTGGTGACAGTAACAAATGTGATTGTTTGACATTGTGTAATAGAATGTGCCAACATACAGTAGAGCTGCATAGTTTAGTAAACCAGTATTTTCCAAATGACCAATGCATGATGTTGCAATATGCATGGCTAGAAAATCCATTAAAAGTAAAAAATACAGTAATGGATTTTAATATAACAGTATGTGAAATGCTCATAGATATGGTTTCAGATTCCACAAGGCAATGAGCCTTTAAGAAACTAACAGTTGTCAAATTTTGATATAATATCTTTTTTAAAAATCCACATTTTAAAAAGTAATTAAAATATTCCTCCCTTTTCTAACACATACATGTATGGGACTGCATTTTTCTTTATATACTACAAGCAAGACAATAAATAGAGTTTTTTAAATGTAAAATACTATTCTAATTTTTTTGGCTTGGGTAATACAGTTATTTTCATTAAAATATGCTAACATTTAATGGGGTTATTTTTAAATAGTTTTTAATTTTTAATTTTTAATATGGTAAATATTGATAGATATAACCCACAAAGAGAAGCTCTTAGGGGTCTTTAGTAATTAGGAAAAGTGAAGACACCAAAATGTTTGAGAACTATTTTTACAAAACAGTGAGCAAGAACAAACTATTGCTATACACAAAAAACAGATAAATCTCACAAATAAAGTTGAGTTCAACTTTATAAAAAGGCAAAAATAACCTATGGTATTGGAAGTTGGAATATAGGTTCCCTTATAAGGAGGTGAACTGCCTTCTTTGTTGATTTGAATGTGGTTACACTTTTTTCTACATGTTATATATACCCCAATACAATTCCTTTTTATTTTATATTTCTGTGTAAACATAAACCCATACATACACCTGGCTTAGGCTCAACTACAGAAGTTCTGTTAGCACAGTTCTGCTAGAACTAAAACATGTTCTTTTTCTTAAAACAGATCTGCAGGTGATTCTAATAAATAGTCAAGATACTACTCATAAGTAAGAATTCAAAACCAGGAAGCTTTAGCCCTGGCTGGTATGGCTCAGTGGATTGAGCACCATTCTGTGAACCCAAGTGTCACTGGTTTGATTCCCAGTCAGGGCATATACCCAGATCGCAAGCCAGGTCCCCAGCTGGAGGCAGGTGAAAGGCAACCATACATGGATGTAAAAAAATAATAATAATTAATTAAATAAATAAAACCAGGGAGTTTTATACATAGTACAATAAGAAGAACAAAGGTAGATCAGGTTTTTGATATAAACTTCTCTTCTCTTACTAGCTATGTAGCCAAATGCAAATTACTTAATCCCTACAGGATTCAGTTGCTTCAGTTTCCTCTTCTATAAGATGGACACAGTATCCTGCTATACAGTGCAAATATGAGAATCCAATTGTGTACGGGGAGAAGGCACCTAGCATACTGCCTATCATTTAAATATTATGTCCCTTTTGTCTTTCCATCTTCATCCTTTACTAATCCTAAAGCATGAGAGAAATAACCCTCGAGTTTGGATTACTTCATCCTTAAAATGAAAATCATGACCAACCTATACACTGTAAATCAAATAATATCATCTTATTTGCTGAAGTATAAATAGTGTAACTATATATACAAATAGGGATTTTTGCTATAAACTCAAAATAAAGAGGAAGGAGAACACATTAGAAAACTAGGATAGGTAGAAAAACTATAGAACAAAGGCCAGAAAATATTAGCATCAGTAGAAACTGTCAAGACTGAAGGACATGATCAGAAGACAAATCAAGATAATAATGTTGACTCAGCCAGGGATTGACATTTACTGTGAAAAACATATCAACCCACCCTGGCTGGTAGCTCAGTGGATTAGGTGCCGGCCTGTTAACCCAAAGGTCGACAGTTTAATTCCCAATCAGGGCACATAGCCAAGTTGCAAGCCAGGTCTCCAGGTCTCAAGCCAGGCACCCAGCTAGAGGAAGGTGAAAGGCAACCATACATTGATGTTTCTCTCCCTTACTTCCTACCTCCCTGCCCTTCTCTCTAAAACTAATGAATAAAATCTTAAAAAAAAAAATGTATCAGCCCAACATTTCTTCCAAGTGGCTGTATTTAAGAAAAAAACACTCTATATCATCACAAAAAAAAGGCTTATTCTGAAAGGATCCAGGCACCTGCCTAAATGGGAAGAAGAGTTGTATTGGAGCTTTATAAACCAAGGTGTTTTTAAGGCACCTTCATACAGAGATCAATCGTGCTTTTAATATAAAATGTTAAACTTTTACATAAACAGAGCAGTTTGACAAAAAAAAATTCTGTGCAATTACTTTCAATACTAAAGATATGCCCTTAGTTTCTTTGCTTTTCAATATTCTCCAACTTCATTTGATTTCTGATAACATAGCAGAGATTGGCAGGGTATGGCACACCCATGGCCTGTGAGCTAAAAATGAAACTCAAGGAGGAGGTGGGGGTGGGGGGTGAAGGAGATAAAGAAAAAATTACAGAGACTGTATGTGGCCCGCAAAACCTAAAACATTTTTTACAGAGAGCATATGCCAAAACCTGAGCACATCATCTTGCTGTCTTCTACTTTTGAACCTTGTGCTATACAATATCATCATCATCAAAGTCTTTATCAAGCCAATTAAATTCTAAATTCCACTCTAAATAAATAAAAACCTCCATCTAGAAAAACACATATCACCTTACTCCTCATTAGAGTATCATACCACTGAACTGTCATCTATCCTAAGTTCAGTACAAAAACTAATCATTCACAAGGCACCCTCCAGGAGAAGTGAGGGCCATAAAGATGACAAAAACACAGTCCCTGCCCTCAGGAAAGTGAAGGAGCAAACAGTTCATTTTTCTAAAACAGGGCAAGTACTATAACAGAGACATGCACTGGATGGATGCTCCCTGTGAACAAAACATGTACATTTATGACAACCGTCAGTTCTGAAAGGTTTCTTCAGGGAGATGCACTCAACCTAACAGGATGAATAAAAGAAGAAACGGCAGGAGCAAAGGTGTTTTAACAGCAACGTATCTGCAGAAACTACACGCTGCTCAGTATTATCAGTAATAGCAGATCAGGCAGGAGTACATAAGGACAGGTCACAGAAGGCCTATTATGTCATGGCAAGGAGCTTAGATCTTAGAGCCAATGAAGGGATTTAAGGAAGGGAGTTAACAGAGACATTTATATCTATTGGGTATTATGGCTGCTGTGTAGAATATAGGTTTACTATACAAGTGATCCAGAAACCAGTTAGGAGGCTGGTGCACATCTCCAGGTGAGGTTAGAGCCTGAACTAAGTAGGAAAGGGGAGATGAATTGCAGAAATATTTAGGAAGATTTATTTTTGACTGAGAGAGAAGGGAGAAGAAAAGACTAATGGCACAGATTCACATCTTGAATAACTGGATGAATCATAGTACCTTTAAGTTAGGACAAAACTACAGAAAGAGAGGATTTTGACTTTTTGTATGGAAAGGGGTACAAAGTGGGGGCAGTCAGAATAAGTAGATGCGGAGGGGATGTTAATAATAATAAAGGAAATGGAGAAGCCAAAGCACTTTATGCATGACACATGCACATGAACTGAGGGAGGCAATGACAGAGGGAATGGGGGGTACCAGGTGGAGGGGGACAAAGAGGAAAAAATTGGGACAACTCTAACAGCAAATTATAATTGATTGATATAATCAATCAATTATATATATATAAAATATATATATAGATTTTATTATTTTTAGAGAGAGGGGAAGAGATGGAAGCAGAGAGGGAGAGAAACATCAATGTATGGTTGTCTTTCACCTGCCTCCAGCCACAGACCTGGCTGGAGACCTGCCTTGCAACCTGGTTATGTGCCCTGGCTGGGGAATCGAACCAGCGGCCTTTGGGTTCTCAAGCCTGCGCCTTATCCACTGAGCCACCAGCCAGGGCTACATTACATTTTTTAAAAAAGAGTAAGTAGATTGGGGAAATGAGTTCTGTTTTGCACCTACTGAATTTGAGAATTACCAAAATGGATGTGTATGGGTGGCCAACAGCCAATAAAATATGTAAGTCTGGAGTTCAGAAGAGAGCTCTGAGCTAGACACGGAAATGTGAGTCCTCAGCATACAGGAAGCAAGCAGCAAAAACCAATAGAGTAGGCAAGGGTACTGAAGGAAAGAATCTTAAAAAGTCCAGTGAACCAAGGAGCCAAACCTAAGGAATAGCAACATTTATTGAGAAATTAGAATCAATAAAGATCTCTTCTTAAATCTCTGCTAGTTTTAATAGCTTCAAAGATCTTTTCCTGCTAAACAACAAACTAAACTGAGCAAAAACCATGAAGTATGTTCATTAACACACTTCATCTAATAAAACGAAATAAAAATTAAGGATTTAAGTAGGGAAAGGGCTTTCCAGGTGCAAGGCACAGCATATGGAAAGAACAGGACCATGATAGGACAGCATTATTTAGCTATTTGCTTATTTGGTTTTTACAGCAGCTATACATGCTAGAAAGGCCTTTAAAAAAGGTACAAGCTCTGGCTGGTGGCACAGCGAATAAGGCACCGGTCTGCGAACCCAAAGGTTGCTGGTTCAATTCCCCAACCAGGGCACATAATGAGGTTGCAAGCCAGGTCTCCAGCCAGGTATGCAGCTAGAAGCAGGTGAAAGGCAACCATACATTGATGTCTCTTTCCCTCACTCCCTTCCCTTCTCTCTAAAAATTAAATAAAATCTTTTAAAGTAAATAAACAAATAAAAATTTAAAAGGTACAAAATAGGCCCTGGCTGGTGGCACAGTGGATAAGGCACCAGCCTGTGAACCCAAAGGTCACTGGTTTGATTCCCAGCCGGGCACGTAACCAGGTTGCAAGCCAGGTTTCCAGTCAGGTTTGTGGCTGGAGGTAGGTGAAAGGCAAACATATATTGATGTCTCTCTCCCTCTCTGCCTCCCTTCCTTCCCCTCTCTCTGAAAATAATAAATATATTTTTTAAAAATAGCCCTGGCTGATGTGGCTCAGTGGATTGAGTGCCAGCCTGCAAACCAAAGGGTTGTTGGTTCAATTCCCAGTGGGGCACATGCCTGGGTTGCAGGCCAGGTCCCCAGCTGGGTGCTGTGAAAAGCAACCACACAATATTTCTCTCCTCTTTCTCCTTCCCCTTATCTTTCTCTAAAAATAAAATAAATAAAATCTTAAAAAAAAAAAAAAAAAAAAAAGGTACAAACCAAAACCTACTGGAATACTGGAAAGGAACAATCAAGGAAGATTGTTCTGTTGACAACATGAAGACTTCTTGTTTTGTTTTTCTCATGTGTCAGTACTTTTACTATTGTATACAATTATAGCAAAAAGATAACTATAAACAGGATGCAGCCCCTCCATTTCCATGATCAGCACATGCCATTACAGTAAACCAAGTTCATATTCCACCATCAAGTATGGCTTTCCCATTAGTTCACTTTGTGATGGGTCATTAAGAATATCTTCAAATCCAATAGTCTCATCATTACCCTTCAAAATATCCAGTGAAAGATTTGAACTTGGAAGAAATGGAAGATGCAGAAGCTGTTGCACTGCCTTGCAATTTTAGTAAAGCAAATAGACCCTGGATATTTCTCAATGTGGAAAAACTCATTTTATCTTGGTTGAGCTGGAAATTTTTTTCTGGTAATTCAAGAGGATGACTAGGCAAAAGTTCATTTTTCACACAGGTAAAACCTTTCCGAAGAAGATCATGACTTTCAAAAGGTCCACTTGCTGAAAGTTCAGTAACTGGAATACTGTCCTTTAGCTTAGATCCAAGTCCTCTGGTATTCATTTTCAACTTGTTCTGTGAACAACCTCTCAGCACCATTACCATCATCCAGCCCCGCCACTCATTCTAGATTTTTAACCTCTCCTTATGCAGCACATCCACATACTGTTCAGGTCTCAACTCAAGCATTAATTCCTTCAAGCATTGCTCTTTCCTGGTCCCCCAGGCAGATCAGGCCATGCCAAAGTCCATCCTGTCCATGCCACTTGTCCATGCCTGTACCGCAGTATTTATCACACTACATTACAATTACCTGTGACATGTCTTGTCTCCCCACTAGATTGACTATAAGCTCCTTAATAGCAGGAAATTTTATTTTTTGTATCCCATACTTCCAGCATTCCCTTACTATCAATCCATAATAACTCGATAGGTATTTGTTGAATAAATGTCTTAAACGTGTCTGTGACACCTATGTTTAAGAATAAACTGAGACTTGGGACTGCATTGCAGTTTGTGGGTTTATGTTCCTTGTTCTACTTATGATAATATTAAAATAAATCTATAATACAAATGTAAAACGAGTGAGGGGAAATATAGCCCAGGAAAAGAATAAATAACTAAAGAATATCCTGGAAGGAAAACTAGCTCTAAACAATTCGTAAGTAAAATGATAATAATTGCAGTGCCCTGGCTGATGTGGCTCAGTGGCTTGAGCACGGGCCTGTGAACCCAAGTGTGTCTGGTTCAATTCCCAGCCAGGGCACACACCCAGGTTGCAAGCCAGGTCTCCAGCCAGGTCCCTAGCCGGAGGCAGGCAAAAGGCAACCAAAACATTGATATTTCTCTCCCTTTCTTCCTCCCTCCTTCCCCCTCTCTCTAAAAAAAATAGTAAAAATTGTTTTAAATAATAAAATAATTATAGCGATCATATTAAGCACAAACTATGTACCTGCCAATGTTCCAGGTTCTTTGTCCTTCTTATCTCTTTAACCCATACAACCCAACAACAGAGTATTATCTCTCTTCTACATATCCACAAATAATCCATCTCACTTTGTCTCTGTAGTAAGCTACAGGTAGAAAACTAACAAGGAATTGATTATGTTTGTTTGTATACTGCATCCTCCACTTTACTAGCTTTATTATGAGCTAGTTGATACAATTAATGTAGAACCAGGTCCCAAAAATTCACTGGGAGAAAGCCCTTTAGCACCTTCTCCATCCCACTATATCCAACATCTTCAAGTTTCAAGGGAGAAACTTTGAACTGACCATGTACTCCCTCCTAAACAGGCAAAACCCTTCAGAAAGGCTTTTCATCTCTATGTGGGGTGCACTCCTTGATTTGCTTAAATATTTACTTATTTCTTTTTTTAAAGAGAGGGGAAAGGAGGGAGAAAGAAAGAGAGAAACATCAATGTGAGAAACAAAGAATTAGTTGCTTCTGGCCCAGCCCTGACCTGAAACTAAACCCACAACCTAGGCATTTGCCCTAACCGGAAACTAATATGGGCAACACATGTACACTATATATCCTATTTATTTATAGGACTCTGTACATCCGATAACAGATCCTCCTGCACAATCATGTAAGAATCAAAGCTATTTTTTCTGTGAAAAGAAAGATGCACAACCTTGGCTGGTGTGGCTCAGTGGATTGAGCACCAAGCCTGTGAACCAAAAGGTCACCCGTTCAATTCCCAGTCAGGGCACATGCCTGGGTGGTGGGCCAGGTCCCCAGTTAGGGGCACAAAGGAGGTAACTGATCAATGTATCACTCGCATATTGATGTTTCTGTCCCTCTCTTTCTCTCTTTCTTCTCCTCTAAAATAAAAAATTTTTTTAAAGAAGGATGCACAAAAAGTCTGACCAAAAGACTTGTCAAAACGTGTTATAAGCACAAATTTTTAAAAAACTGTTATGAAGCTCTAAGATGGTGTAACAAAAAATTAATCTCTAGTAAATAAAGAACTCCTGCCAATGAGAAAAAAGCTCTGAGAAGGGGCTCTTTCACAGCTCACAAAGGGTGCTACTATTCCCTTCTATTCCTATTTCCAAATGTGATTGATCCACATCTGAATAATCTCATCATCCATAAATGCAAACTGGCTTCCTCCTGCTATCTATATAAGTGTTGCTGGGTAATGGGATTACAGGCAATAATTTTGCTCCTTTTTACTTTTTTTGTAATTTCCCATTTCTACCATGAGCACGTTATTTTAATAGTGGAAGAAATAAAGTTTTTTTAAAGTTAAAACATAAGAAGAATAAAGCAAGTCACATAAGAATACCTACATTGTAATTCTACTTATGTAAAGTTGTAATGGTAAACATATATATTGGTTAGGATATACACTTGTTTGGGATAACTATAAAGTAAAGCAAAGAAATTGTTTACATAAAATTCAGGAAACTGGTTACTTCTAAGGGAGAAGGAGGGAGAGTCAATCAGGCAGGGAATTGCAAGAAGCTTGAAAGGTACTAGAAATTTCCTTTCTGTTGGTAGTAAAACCAGGCCTTCAATTTATCATTATTTAAGTTGAAGATGTATGCTATATGAACTCTTATACATATGGCTTGTTTCACAATTTAAAAAGAAGATATAAATAGGGTTGAGAAATCAGAATTTGGGGACTGTAACCCACACTCTTCTATTTACTGACTATAACCTTAAGCAACTTATTTAACCTCTCAGAGAAGTTTTTCTTCTTTTATAGATGAGGAAGCTAAAAGGTAACATATGTTTGGTACTTTACTGTTTAAAGTTCCTGACTACAGTAGACATGTAAATAAAATGATAATACAATTACCTCCTTAATAAGCAGTTCATAATATTGTACTAAGAACTCAATGATAAGACACACAGGGCTATTCACATTCTAGTCTCTTCCTACCTAACAATGGCAACAACTAATTTTTTTAATGTGTACTAGGTAACACACTGTTAAATGCTTTGTATAGGTTATTCTGTTTTATACTCAAAACAACTTTCTGAGATTAGGTCTCTTGTGCCCACTTTTTAGATGGGATCATTGTGCCCAGGGTCACACAACTAATAGTAAATAGTACACAGACCTCAGAACCCTTCACTACATTAGTTTTGTCTCACTTCTCTATGTTTAAATTGTCTGTCTCTCCTACTAATGAAAGCTGTTTTTTGTTCATTTTCATTTCCCCAGGCACTTAGCAGGCAATTAAGTAAATAAATACTGAGCAAATATTTCATATATGCACAATGTTTTCAGGACAAAGTTATTTCAGGACATGAGCTAATTTGTTCCCCTTGACAGTTTTGTTAAGTATAAAATTCGTTTTTTTTAAACCATTTTAACATATTTAAGTGTACAGTTCAGTAGAAATAAGTATAGTCACAATGTTATATAACCATTGCCACTAAGTATGAAAGGTTTTTTAAAAATTTTATTTACTTATTTTTAGAGATAGGGGAAGGGAGGGAGAAAGAGGAAGAAAAACATCAATGTGTGGTTACCTCTCACACGCCCCCAATTGGTCCACAACCCAGACATGTGCCCTAACTGGGAACTGAACAGGTGACCTTTCAGTTCTCAGGCTGGTGCTCATTCCACTGAGCCACACACGTCAGGACGCTAAGTATGAAAGGTTTTTAATGACTTTACTAAAACCACTCAGTTATCAAATTCTAGAATGGGGATTTGACTCTCAACCCCTAAATTCACAGGTTATTCATTCTACCAAGTTATCTGTCTCCTAATACCTCCATCTGCTCTCTCCTTCTTACCAAAATATTGGGAGACTCTAACGAGATAAAGATACTAAAACACTTCGCATCATTTCTACACACAGGTGACCACAGTTAGGGGGCGGGGATCCACCAAGACATTTCTCCCAGGCTACTGCTTTTCATTTTAAGCTTTCAAAAGCTGGAGCTTTAAAAATACAAATATCCCACCAATAGATCAAGCCTGCAGATCCACAAAAGCAATGCCAGAACCCCAAAGTAAAGTTATAAGGAGAAATGCTTGCATTAATTAGGTTACAACTCTCATTCAATAACAGCTAACTGCTCAAACCTGATTTTTATTGTAATAAAGCAAGCTTCCTCGTTTCAAAAAAAAAAAAAAGCACTTTCATTCTGAGATTAAGTCCAACCTTCCATCAGTCTGCACTTTTTGCAACTACAAAAAAAAAAAAAAAAAACACAAAACCCAGCATTCTAAATATTGGGTATTTTTATGCGCTCAACTGTGAAAGCCAAAGAAAATAATTTGTTTGTAAGCTGAATGCTGATGCTTAAACAAAAAAAAAAGGATTTTGATCCCACTGGTACCAATTTTATCCTATTTACATCCCTTCTATTTTTTCTGAATCTGAACTCTAAAATCAACAGTCACTTCTTTAACATACTATAGTTAATACAGTTCAGTCCAGAAAACTGTTCCCCAAAGATATTTCTTCCATGCACACCCCTCTCTACTTCCTAGCATTCTTCATTCTGCCATGAGACTAAACATATTATCAAGCTTTAAATAAAATTGGAGGTAGTTTCTGCAGTTTTAATGTAATGTATGTACATCAATGCCCTCCCCTAAAAAAAAAATAAACATCCTATGTGCTTTATTTATCCATATCTGATAGAACTCTGACCACCTGAATTCCTTCAAAAGAAAATTCAATCTATAGAAATATAGTCTAATTATTATAAATCTTATCAAGTAATGTCAGAAGAGAATCAAATGAAAAACTCCTCAATACCAAACCATCTCACCAATGAATATTTATGACATTTCCATATTTCCTGTCCTCTCTGTTTACATAAAGCAGTGGTGCCAAGATTCATCTCAGGATTATTAGCCTGCAATACAATGATGGGCCTAATTGCCTTGCAAACCAGGACACCAATAAATGGAGTCTTCAAGCAATCAATTTTAAGGCAAAAAAAAAAGAAAAAGGCCTAAGCTCTTTCTGCATACATGTGCACTCTCTGACTAGGAAATAAATTCAGTCTCATATTTTTCAGTCTCATTCATCAGTTTTCAAGCAAGGACTGCTACCTCAAGCCCATCAAATCTATTTAATTCAAATTTCAGGTCTGATTTTTAAATGCACCAGGGGAAAGGAAAAAAGGAGAAGGCAGAGACACCCTATAGAAAGATATCTGTTACATTCCAGTTTCATCTTCTCCACCTTAAGTTTGGAGTTGGGTTTTTTCACCCAAACTTTTGTCTTATATGAACACAGACAATACCTCATTTTATTGCACTTTGCTTAATTACACTTCACAGATGTTGCAGTTTTTACAAATTTAAGGCAAAGCCTTCCACCAGCAATACAATCACAACTCACTTGATTCTAATATTCACTTTATTACCATCTCCAAGGTGTGCCTGTAACAGAAGATACTCTCCCTTCTTAATTCTATACCTCTCAACTTTGCCCTTTGGATTGATTTACTTCCAAATATGAGACTAACATAAATGAAAAACAAACACAGAAGTGAAAAAACAAACAAACAAACAAAAAGATTAAGCTAACGGCAAAAGATGTCTGTCCTCTAGGAAAGAGAATTTTTAATGTGCCTTCTCTATCCCCTACAAAGTCCCTTCTGATTACTGTCTCTCCCCAAGCCACATCCCCCAAAGCTGTCCATTTAAGTCCAACCCTTTACCCTCTACTGTCTCTTGGAGGCCATCTGAATCCTTCCTTTTCATCCAATCCACCTCTTCCAAGCACTGCTCACCTTCTCCATCCTCTCTGCCCTATCCACACTTAACTCCATGTCTCCCACACCTTAAACATGTCTCGTCACCTCACCATCAGCAATCACCTCTCCTGTCCCAGCAGTTCATCTCAGACATTCTTTCTCCAAAACTCCCTCTGCCACCTTGACCCAGGGACATTTTCTTCAAGACACCATCCCCCAACCTTGCTCACCACCTGCCACTATTCTTTCAGTGAGTCCAGCTCAGCAGTGTCTTCTGTGCCCTCTGCCTTGACCCTGCACCCAGGGAGCCACCAATGTCCCTTCCAGTGGTCCTATGATCACCCTAAATCCCATCCTACTATGGGCCCCCCCCCAATTTCAATATTTGTCTGCTCATTTCGGGCCTAATGTCTAATTTAACCCCTCCTGCCAGCTCACCATCCCACTCCCCTCCCTTAAAGTCCCATCCCCACCAGCTTCTATTCCAACCTCCATAAACACTCCCCAGGAAAACCCCAAATTCTACCTCTTCTGCTCCCCTAACCCATGCTAGTCCTTAAGTCTCCACAAATTCCACCACCCCTAGATGACAAACGCCCACTTCAAGCTCAGGTCTCAACTCACGCCAAGACCCTCACCCCTAGCTCCTACCACCTCTACTAGCCTCCCGTAGGTCCACCCCAAATTCCAGCCTCCTGAATTAACACTCCCCAAGGGTCCTATCTAACCCTGCAGCACCATTCTCTATTGAAATTACCCCCCTACCCCGCACCCCAGCTCGGATCCCAAAGTGTCAACCGGTCCAAGCCAACCCCAAATCCAGCACCCTCACTCAGTCCCCTCCCCCATTAAAAGACATCCCACTCCGTCTAATCATCCAGCTCACCCCAAAATCATCCCAAATTCCACCCCAACCCCCCCCCCAACCCAACGCTCCAGTCTTAGGTCCGGTTATTCCCCACTAAAAGTCCCCTTGCCCTGTCGCCCCCTACTCCCAACCTGCTCGGGTCCCACCCTCACCCCACCCCCAGCCCGCGCCAGGACAAGTCGCCCCCGCCGGCCCGCCGTTCCATCGCGACCTCAACCCCCTTCCCCCAACCCGCGCTCCGCAGTCTCCACTCGCATTCTCCCCAGTACCGCGGGCCCAGGCTCCGGACGGAGGAGCAGGACCGGGGGCGGGGGAGGGGGGTGGGAGCTCTCCTCACCCGGGAGCCGCTGCAGGAGAAAGCGGCGGCGGCGGCAGAGACGGTGATGCCCTTGTCTTCTCCGGAGGCTACGGAGGCGACGCTCGCAATCCCTTGCCGGTGTCCAGTAAGGTGGCGGATGGCGCGCAGGGAACCTGGAGCCTCCTCCTCCTCAGCGACTCCGCTCCGAATCCTCTGCAGTAGCTGCTAAGAAGCCCCACGGGTGGGGGAGGGGACGCTCTGCTGCGGGCGAGGGAGGAGGAGGCGAAGGGAGGGAGCCGGGGACCTCTAAGAAGGGTGGGGAAGGAGGAGCCAGCGCAGCGCCGCGACACGTCCCGCAGCTTCAGCGAGCCGGGACCACAAGTCCCGGCCTGCCTTGCTCCCCCGGCCCGCGCGCGGCCTGCTACTGCTGCCGCGCGCCCAATGCGGAGGTGCCGCGCCCTCGACGGTCACGGACAATGGGATGAAGCCAGCCCTCCACCGGTGGCTTTTGTAGACTCAGAGACCACAGGTGCGAATAGTTGGGTCGCCCCAGCGGCCCCATCCCCAGGTGGCGATGTCCTCGGTACCGCCAAGTACTTAAAGCCTGCGGGCCCGCGCACACACAGACGCACACGCCACCAACACCACACGTACACGTACACACACACACACACACACACACACACACACACACACACACGCGCGCGCGCCACCACCCACCCACTCACACCGCCCTCTCGACTTGCTGGACTACATTTCCCAGCATGCGCCACAGTCCCCCATCTTCCTTCCGGTCCCTGCGAAATGCTGGCGGACTCAGTTCACAGTCCGCCTCCATGTTTAGAAAAAGAAGTGCAGGAGAGGAGAAAGGAAAGGAATATGCCAACCCCACCCCCACTCCCACCCGGGACGGGCCTAAATGGATTAGCTCACCTGGGAGACGCTGCTCTCTTCTCCATCCCAGCTGTCACTCGCTCACAAAACTAATGCAGCAGCGACCTCCTGGTCTCCCTGAAAGTCCGAGGACGATTTGGCAACTTGAATCCAAATGTGAAAAGGGCATAATTCTTGATCTAGCTCCATTACTTTTTTAAAATTCACCTTAAAAAGATAATAGGACAATTTGGAAAAGATGAATGCGCAGAGATTGTAGTATGCGGTTGTTCATAATGGGAAAAACGGAAATATGCATCAACAGGAGCTGACTGAATTATATATGCAAACAATGCAGTGTTAAGCAGCCATTTAAAATAATAATATAGATCTGTTTATTGATGTGAAAAGTTATTCACATTTTAATCTCGAGAAAAAATTGAGAACGGAACAGAATGTTTAGAAGGTCCAACTTAATGGGACGTTTGAGACAATATAATAGATTTCCGGAGTTTCTTCAAAATATCAGTAATTATCTTGGAGGAAAGCGTATCAGATTTGAAGTAAATTTTCCCTTCCCTATCCCTCAAGTAATTTTAATTTTCATATTGTCTGAATTGTGTTAAAAGCACCTAATTTCCTAAAATCTAAGACTATTTTCAAAAATACAATTTCTATACCCAACAACAGTATCTTTGCTGACTGAAAGCTTCCCATGGCTTCCTGTTGCTCTCAGCGGTGCTCCAGGACTAGGCTTTTGTTTTTCTGGGAGCTTAACAGTGTACTGATTAAAACAAATAATGGCCCCTGACAGGGCTCGGTTAGTTGAAGCGTTGTCTCTAGGTTGTAGGTTAAGAGCTCCTGTCAGAGTGCACATGGGAGGCAACAATGTTTCTCCCTCTCCCTTATTCTTTCTATAAAATCAATAAAAATATATCCTTGGGTGAGGATTTAAAAAATGATAATAACGGCATTCACTTAAAATTTGCATAAGAACATTAGTAGGGGTAATTTTCTTACTTTTTAATAGTGACTTTTTAAAAGATTTTAATTATGTATTTTTAGAGAGAAGGAAAGGGAGGAGGAGGACAGGGAGAAAAACATTAACCAGTTGCCTCTCACATGTCCTTAACCAGGGACCTGACCCCCACAACTCAGGCATGTGCCCTGACCGGGAATCAAACCTGTAACCTTTCACTTTGCAGGACAATGCCCAACCCACTGAACCACACTGGTCAGGACAGAATTTTCTTAACTTTCATTGTCTCTTCTCAAATTTTTCCTTCTTCTGGTTCTTTCCACACCCGTTGCTTCTTAACTCCTACTTAATTCTGAAGCTCAAGAAAAAGTCCTCCCCTAGAACATATTTTAGGCACACTGACTTTCCTTATCTGTGAATCTTAATAGCAGTGGTTTCTGACCTGTGGGCCAGAGATCACTGTGGAAAAGGGGGAGTGAGGCAGGAGGGACAGAGTGATTATAAAGGGTCTACAAAGCTCTTTAAACAAAGCATTGTCTCTAGACAATAAATGTCTTATACTTAAAAATCGTTTTCCCTCTGTGCCTAGTTCTCCTAGAATATATAATATGGTATCAAATAATCTCTAATTTAGCATAATCTTATATTCAATTATAGTATTTTAAATTACATATGTCATTGCTCCATGGTGTAGTGCAAGAAACACCAGATCGTCTGAGTTTTACGAGGCCGCCTACAGCAGGCTTACCAGAAAAAGCCAAAGTTGCCTAGATCAGAGTTTAACAAGTCCTCCTGCGTCAGCTTCAGCCCACGTAGGTCTAGTTACATTCCTATCCCTTAAGAATCACTTTCTCAAAATACATCAGGCATTGTCTTTTTCAAACTGTGTGTCCTGTTTTTCATCCTTCTCTCCCAGCTTTAAAATCACGCTTCTACCCGCCAAAAACCTCTGATTCCTGTTCTCTTTTCTTAGAATAGTAAGAGAAGTACCTAGGACATGTTAGCTTTGTCCCTTCCCTTCTCTGAGTTGCATTGCCCATCCTTTCTCCTAAACCCTTTTCACTCCACCTCCTCTTTTTCCCTACTTCCCGTAATGGCAAAAAGTGGGGACTGGGTAATCAAATTAGAAAGGGTCTGCTCTGTCCTGTGAGTAAAGGATTATCTGAATTAGGGGAATCCATATGAGGGAGCTTACTGGCCCAGGAATCGGAATCATATCCCAAATTAGACCTCGTAATGAACATGCTGGGTGACCTTTAGTATATCCTTTTCTGAACCTCAGTGTTTACATCTGTAAATGGAAGGAATGATTCATGTCCTGTCACCTTATAAGGTCATTAGGAGAATCCAATAAAACAATATGTCTGAATGTGTTTTGAATATTGTAAAGTGCAAACCCTTCATCTAATTAGAGCATTATCTATCCAAATCCCTGCCAAGTATTTACTCAGAATTAATTTTTTTTTTTAAGATTTTATTTATTATTTCCAGAGAGAGGAAGGGAGAGAGGCAGAGAGGGAGAGAGACATCCATGTACGGTTGCCTTTCACCTGCCTCCAGCCACAGACCTGGCTGGAGACCTGGCTTGCAACCTGGTTATGTGCCCTGGCTGGGGAATCAATCAGAATTAAATTAGTAATTAATTTATTAACCTATTTAAGGAAAGAACTCCATTAAGCTAATTTAATTCTTTGATAAATTTTCTATATAGCACAGTTAAATAATTTCTACCTTTTTTAGAGTTTCTGTATTGAATTTTCATCAATATATATGTTTATCAATTTTACAAGAAAGATTTGATTCATCAGTTACCATTACTATTCTTACTGATTATCACTTCAGCTGTTACAAAATTTCTAGCCATGATTTCCACCAGCTCCACCTTTTCCTGGGAGCAATTTGAACCATTGTCAGTTTTATTTTGTGTTGATTATTTCTACCAAGTGGAATTTTCCCAGGAGTCAACTTTGCAATGTTCAATGCCATCAACAAAGATAGGATCATTCAGTTTGCTTTTCCATCCATAATAAATTTTTACCACATGTAATTTCAGCCATTGTCAGTTTTACTTTGTGTTGATTATTTCTACCACATTCAACTTTTTTCTGCAGCCCAACTAAAACAAACTCAGGGGCAAAATGACAGTGTCAAACACTATCCTTTGCCTGTAGTGAGAACTGCAATGGTTTTGTTCCAGCTACTGTAATGAACTGGAGTTGACTCTCTCTCTCAAAAGTATTTCTGCAGGAGTCTTGGCACAAGTGTATGCTGGAGTATTACTTAAGAATTGATTTAGAATTGCAGGAAAATGGACGTTAGAGACCATGTTAGGAGAACTGATCTGTAATGAGCCAGGACTACACTGGTGTTTAAGATTCATTATCTCATTTAATCTTTCAGCCTAAATGTCCTTCACATGACCATCTTATAGAAGAAATTGAGACCCAGAGAGAGGGAGAGATTGGCCAAATTAGGATCAGAAACCAGACCCTGCTTTAATTAGCAGTTAGTACAATTTTAATAATTCTAAGTACCAAAGTTACCTAATTTATTTTTTAAAGATTTTATTTATTTTTATAGAGAGGGAAAGGAAGGGAGGCAGAGTGGGAGAGAAACATCAGTGTATGGTTACCTTTCACCTGCTTCCAGCTACAGAGCTGGCTGGAGACCTGGTTTGCAGCCTGGTTATGTGCCCTGGCTGGGAATCGAACCAGTGACCTTTGGGTTCGCAAGCCAGCACCTATCCATTGAGCCACCAGCAAGGGCCCAAAGTTATCTAATTTAATGTTTAAGCTTTTGATATGATCTTATTGGAAAATTAAATTATATTTTTTGAGTTTAGCTGAGGTAATAATAAGAAAAATATATGCATATAAACAAAGCATTCTCAAAGAGCCTTTTTTAACAGCAAATGATACAAGGAGTATAAAATGTTTTGTAAATGACCCAACACTGGACAAATGAATGTTTCTGCCATCTGTGATGAAGGCTGCTAAAGAAACCTGCTATGCTAGCTTGACAGAGTGCTAGAAAACTAGTAATACACAACTAACAGTTGATATATTGGTATCAAATGCCCAGCCTAATATTTAATTCTAATAGCCAATATTAAAGGGATATGATTGCATCATGCCTATCCTTTAAGACCCAAACCAGTCATCAGGAAGCCTCTCCTGACCCCTGCTTAGGTTAGGAGCCCACTTAGTTCCCACAGCCTGTTCACACTATCACGTTCGTTATCTGTATTTACTGCCCCCCAGGACAAGGATGAAGATGATTTGGTTCATCTCTGTGACCAGAGCTCAGTTCAGCCCAGAGATTCTCTCAGGGTAAGGCTTCAGTAAATGGAGGTTGAATTAATGAATCAATCAATTCACATAAGTTTAGAGACTATATATACTTGTCAATTAAAATAACAGGGAAAATACCTCAATAAGGCTGAACATTTTTTAATCACAAGGGAAAAATACACATTCATTAAAGAACAAAAGTAATTAACAAACAAATCTGCTGCTGACATCTGAACTGATGTCAGCTAGCTACCTGAGCTTCCATACAGCAGCAGGAGCAGGAATGTCTTGCCATCTTAGATTCAAATCCTGCTTCAGTCAGGATTGGGTGTCCTCTGTCAAGTTAGTTCTTCTGTACCTGTTTCTTTTCTTTTTTTTTAATTTATTGATTTTTTTAGAGAGGAAGGAAGAAAGAAAGAGAGAAATACTGACTTGTTGTTCTGCCCATTTATACATTCATTGGTTGATTCATATATGTGCCCTGACTGGGGACCAAACCCACTACCTTGGTGTATCAGGATGGTGCTCTATCGAACTGAGCTACCCATCCATGGCCTGTACCTGTTTTCTTATCCATACAATGGCTGACCTTGCAGAATTCCCAGGGCAGATAAAAGGATTAATTAAGGTATCAGATGTTTTTCATGCTCTAAGAGCTGACAGATGTAAAGGTTGTTACTACCAAAGGTCAGAAGAGGGAAATTTACCCTAGGAGGATCCCTTACATAAATTATGCTGCTCAAGTTCATGAACGTTAAAAAACAAATCATACCAAATATAATGGGTTGAATTGTGTCTTGTCAAAAAGATAGACGCTCGCCCTGGCTGGTAGCACAGTGGATAAGGTGCCGGCCTGCGAACCCAAAGGTCGCAGGTTCGATTCCCCAGCCAGGGCACATAACCAGGTTGCAAACCAGGTCTCCAGTCAGGTCTGTGGCTGGAGGCAGGTGAAACGCAACCATACATTGATGTCTCTCTCCCTCTCTGCCTCTCTCCCTTCCCCTCTTTCTAAAAAAA